>QFEW01001466.1:0-13462 GCA_003316525.1 Termitomyces eurrhizus
TCAGCTCTGAGTCTGGAGAGCCGTTGATAACCTCTATGGTACCAGGGAAAGAATTAACAGATACTGATCCGTCTATGGTCTTCACCAAAGCGCCGCTCTCTGCATACGAGCTATGGCAATTCCAGAAGAAGAAACGCGATATGCGTCAAGATTTCCTTGAGCGCTGGATTGCAACTGTTAGCGAGACGGGTACCGGCAGACCTGTAGACGCTATCATCGCACCTGTTGCACCGTTCACGGCTGTGCCCCATGGAAAGAACTGGTGAGTCAGTAACCCGTTCAAGTCTCGTGTTGACATGCTCATTGGCTATCACAGCTATCTGGGATACACAATGGTGTGGAATTTCTTGGACTGTCCTGCGTTGGCAATGCCAGTATCTAGGGTTAATCCTCTCCTCGACGTAAAGAGGCCTGCACACGAATTTCTGAATGATTCAGACAGATCGGTTTATGAACTCTGTATGTTTTTCTTTCCTTTCATTTGTAGTAGGCCCGTTAATGCCTTTCATATAGATGAACCAGAGACCTTCGAGGACGCACCGATTGGGTTCCAAATCGTTGGTAGGAAGCATGAGGATGAAGCGGTAATCGCAATGGCAGAGATTGTTGATGCCGCTTTGAAAGCCTTTTGAAAGTTGGCACAGTATTATATGCATTCACAAACCCAGACCGGGACTATACTAGCCACAAGCTGGTTTCTCTCTACATGATTGAGGCAATTGAAATCCATGGTTGTTCAACTTCTGTCATGAGCTTAAGATATGTGAACTTGATCTTGAAAGAACTTGGAATACAAAAACGAGTACTAACTAGGTGGAGTGTTATTAATCGCCATAAGGAGCAGATTTCCACAACGGCAAGAAAAGCTTTTGCATGTTACGTCGGGTGTCGGGTAATCGTATATGAAAAAAGAACCAGAATAGGGAACAAGGGACGTGAATGCATATACAGCATACACATGCGTGTAAGTCATACTAAATACAGATTATTCAATGGATGGATTCAGAGTGATCGGAGCGGCGACCGAAAGGGGCATATGTACGAGGATCCTTCCGCCGAACCAATGGCAAAGTGAATATCAAGAAGACTCGGGAGGAAAAGGTTTCTGCAAACTTCTTAAGCAGGTATACGCAGGTATAGAATGTCCATCAGTAATGCAGACCCCAGAAGAGACGTGAGGAAAAACATGCCGATTATATTCCGGTTGAATTACTTAATATTTGGCCCTGATCAAGAACTGCACGTGACTATCACCAATTAGGGATGAGAAATATTGACAGGGGCGCCCTGTCTTCCGTCCCCCGCCAACTGCATCCTCCCTGCATGCGCCACAATGTCCAAAAGAAGAGTCGCCTACTACTATGACCGTGGGTCCTCTGAGCTCCACAATCTAGGTTCTTTCTCACCTCTTGTTGCTATGTAGCGGACGCCGGTGCCTACACATACGGTCCTGGCCATCCTATGAAGCCCCATCGAATACGCGTTACGCACGACTTGGTCGCTGCTTACGAGATGTTGCCTAAGATGCATGTTTTGGTGTGTGTTGAACAGAGTGTCGAAAGCTCACTCCAGCTAAAGTCGTTTGCAGAGACCAACAAGAGCGACACCTGAGACTATGACTTCCTTCCATACAGACGAGTATATCCATTTCCTCAATCGAGTAACACCAGAAACTGCGGAGGATTTAACGTATCATGGAACGAGGTGTTAGTGTCCTGTGCTTTCATGAACTTTCATTCAACATTCACAGTTCTGGTAGGAGAGGACAACCCAGCGTTCGAGGGAGTCTTTGAGTTTTGTTCGATATCAGCGGGAGGCTCAATATGTACGTCTTGTTTATGTCACATTCTGCCGCATTTGTTCAAGTCAGTTAAGGTGCTGCAAAGCGAATAGCATCTGGCGCGGCTGACATCGCAATCAACTGGGCAGGTGGTCTTCATCACGCGAAAAAACGAGAAGCTTCAGGCTTTTGCTACATAAATGACATCGTACTTGGGATACTCGAACTTTTGCGTACATATCCACGCGTCCTCTATATCGACATCGATTGTCATCATGGGGATGGAGTCGAGGAAGCATTCTACACCACAGATCGCGTGATGACATGCAGTTTTCACAAGTTTGGAGAATACTTTCCCGGAACCGGAACGCAAGATGACAGGGGTCGCAGGAAGGGAAAAGGATATGCCGTCAATGTGCCTCTGAAGGATGGAATTACGGATCAATCTTTCCAGAGCGTTTTCGAGCCGGTGGGTAACGGGCTTTTCTGTCTTCGGAAGAATATTCACCACGAGACTAGATCATACAAAAAATACTCGAAGTCTTCCAGCCGTCCGTCGTAGTCCTACAATGCGGAGCTGATTCTCTGGCCGGTGACAAATTGGGATGCTTTAATATTACGATGCATGGTCATGCTCACTGCGTACAATTCCTACGAAAGCAGAACATTCCCCTCATCCTTCTCGGAGGCGGTGGTTACACTGTGAAAAATGTCGCGCGGACGTGGACGTATGAGACAGCATGCGCGCTTGGCATTGAAGACACAATTGATCCCCTCCTTCCTTGGAACGAATACTTTGAATGGTTTGGACCCCGATATCGGCTGGAGGTTGTGGAGAACAACATGGATGATCTTAATGTCAAGGACGGTTCCATTGACAAAGTTCGGTGGGTCAACACGAATATACGATAGAGTATCAAACTCAACCTCATTTCTAGTGAGACAGCTCTGGAGCATCTCTCGCAACTTAACCCTGCGCCTTCTGTCGGCCTGCATGATGTGCCGCGAGAGAGCGTTGGTCAACACCTCGGGCTTGGGTATGATGATGACGATGCAAAGGATGAACTGGATCTACAGTTAGCTCGTACGTGACTAATCCACTTTTGAGGAGGAACAATTTGACGCCCAGGACAGAACACATGCGATATGCCTACGACTTGCAAGAGTCCGACTCGCCTTCCGAAACATCAGATGACGATAATTCATGGGACTCGGATGAATCCCTCTCAAGCCGACGGCACGCCTCTCGCGCACGACGCTTCCAAAAATCATCGGCAACTACATCACGAACGCGGATGAGCTTGCTGACGGGACAATACTTTGATGTGCCCGCGCATGAAGCGGGATATAGTCACTTTGAGCATGGCGCGGTACCTGGCAAGACGGCGAAGCGGCGATTTTTCCAAAGCTCTGCGAGGTGGGATGAGACGATAGAAAACGTAATTATAGGGAGACATGCTCCGTTTGCCATTCCAATCGGAGAACTGATGGAGAGGGGTGGGCAGCTACCAGGTGGGGATGAGGACGATGAAGATTGGGAAGATACGGCAATGGACCCTTGAGCCTCCCTTTTGTTTTGTGGTGTTACTTACGTGTATTCTATTGTGAAAACAGCATATTGTAGTATGTATTTACAAATCAAACATTTTCTGGAACGCAATGCTGACATGTCCGTCGCGGTTCACAACATTTGCGAGTGTGGTAGTCTCCGGCGTTCGTGTCCTGTCATACATCAAGTTCACGCGCCGCGAAAGATTTATACTTGCTGCCGCGCTGTCAGTTGGCATTGGCAATTTGTTGGTGCCAACAGTTTTTACGCATTTGTTTGATAGGCTAAACAAGGGCTGGGAGAGAGACCGCTTGAGCATTTGAGGGAACACCTTGGGTACGACTTTTGCACGCAGGCAGCCCTATCAGTACAGACAAACAGATTTCTCATTCATTCGAATTATGATATAACATGGAATACAGAAGGTTTCAGCTGTACCAATAAGTTCGATTCGGATGAGCCTTCTCATATTCTTCAAGATCCATGATGCCCAGGGGGGGCTCAGCTGTGTCTGGATGATATATCTTCCAATTGGAACGGATACGTTTCCACTGTTTGACAGACTCATCCCACAACTCTTGGTTGGACATATATCTCGGCCATGCAAAAAGTGTCTGCTCGTAAAAATCGCCTGCTGAAGTTACACTCAGGCAGTCATACACTGGAGACATCGCACATACAGGGAACGCTATACTCAATCTTTGAGAAACAACCACATCTCGAAACATTTCACGCTACGAGGGCCAAACGATTGCTGAAGCTCATCTTCTTTTTCAGACAATACCTCCCGTGTCAGTTGTTTGACATCTCTCCATGCCAGACACTTATGACGCCCGGAAATTGCAAAGTCTATGAAGAAAGGTTTCCCTTTGAAATCCAAGATATGGTTAGGAGCTCTCAACGCATTATGTGAAATCCCTATTTTAGGTGAATGCAAGAACAAGGCAACATCAATGGTGTCATTTCTGTAATAGATGTTCGACTTTAAGCACTCTTCACCGTGTATAATTGTAACTCTTACCTGAATTGCTTGATACCGTATTCATGGCAACGATAATCATTCAGCTGTGATATATCGGAGACCGCAGGTTCCCCACAATATTCAAGGACGATACATGCACAAGTCGTTTCATCTGGGTCTGAAGAATTGTACAAATAGAAACCATAGAACTTTGGTACGTGAACACCCCAGGCTGGCTTTAAATAGTTGACATAAATCTGTGACTCGTTTCGGAGCCGACCAATGGGATCTTCATCTGCATCTGGATCCTCATAGGTGAATTTGACAATGACGTCTTGTCCAGACGTTCTTGCCTTAAAGATATGGTTGTTGTTATCGGTCGTCTTGAGAAAGGTGATGTCTGTCAAGGTAACTCTGTAGTCGTCCTCGGCTGTGCCCATGCGAATAAGTCGATGGATTTCGGTTGTGTCTGGAATCCCGGGGCTGAGGGACATGTTCACCAAAAAGAGCAGAAGAAATTGTTGAGGAAAGTGGCCGAAAATTGAGGCTTGTTTATAAGATTCGGCAGAATCCGAAGCTGTTTTGTTTTATTTAGGCAATTTGATATGTAGTAACAAGCAACTGTAAAACAACAACAACAACAACAACAACCACCATCACCACCCCATCCCCGCTTGCGAGAGTGGGCTCTGGTATTGTTTGTTGGTTGTTCCGGCCGCTACGAGGGACTGGACTGTCGTTGCCGTTGATAGGCTCAATTTCATTCTACCGCTATATGCGAGGTTTCGTACACCAATCCACACCAACCCACACACCACACACCAACCAACACACCAACTAAACAACTACTCTATGACTTTTTCAAGTTCTTCTTTTTTGGCCATGCGTTCCTGTGAATTTGAAGCCACTGAGGCCACTCAGTCGGTGGTTCTTGTCCGACACCAGCTATCTACATTGATGCTATCCCGATTGAGCAGACTCAGCCATGTGCACATGTTTTAGGCTGAAAAAGAAAGATCTCCACATTATAATTACATCCCACACCTGCATCAACATCACTTCTATGTGCACTGTCACTCACACCCAGCCCATCCAGCACGTCTACTGCCTTAGCATTCATTTAGCATTTGAATTCTACCTTCCATCCACCAATGGGCACCAGTTCTCATGCATTCTTGTTTTGAAAAAGGTTGAGTGCTTCTTCACCATTGTGCATGATGCCTGCCCAGAGTTGGAAACGTGGACGGATTATGTGAATGTTTATATTGAGTAGAGGGCTTATCGCTATTTGACTTTTCCGATGGACATGATTTTATATACAGTTACAATAGGTCTACCAAGGCGTATTCTAGTAATACAACCTTAGCTATTAGTTAGCATAGGTAGATATCACAATAGTAACATAGTAACAAGTCATAGGTCTATCGAAGCGTATTCTTGTAATACGACCTTAGCTATTAGTTAGCAGAGGTAGATGTCATAATAGTAACATAGTAACCAGTACTGTAGATACATCTGGGGATCAATAGAACCACCAAAAAAAAACTGTAAAACAAATAAATAAAACATACCTTGTCAGCACTTGAACTACCATAATGTCAATTTTCTACGTTCACAGCCTTTGTCAGAAAAATGCTGATGACTGGATCAGACAGAATTAGCCGTCATCAGCTTACTTTAGACAAATTCAATTTTCATGGCTGATTAGACAAGTGCTGGCACATCAGATGCCAGCCTGATAAGATGCAAGGCATAATCAGCTGAGGGCCTGGTTCTGCCTAAGCGATGACAGGGAAGATCTTGGATTATCAAGTCCAGGCCAAACACATGGAAAAATTAGAAAAAAATAGTTTTTTGTTTTCTTTTGTTTTCATTTTTTTATTACTTAATTTGATTCATTTAATTCAATACTTCTTACCTGAATTACTTTACATAATGTAGCTGGGAATTTATTTTTATTTTCAAGCCAGAAACAAATTGTTTACTTAATTTAATGAGCTGAGTGAACTGAGATTTAAACTACTGACCTTTGGATTATAAACTATTGATTACAATAGAGATGAAAAATACTTACTAATACCATTAGACTATACCACCATTGTACAACTAAGGAAAGCAACTCTATTTATGAGATCATAATCCTATCATCCTCACATTGCTATATATTGCAAGCATAAAAGAATGATAATACTACCATTGACAAGTATGTATACAGAATATACAAGTGTTATATAGCATACACAGAATTCTAATTAATACGAGCAGCAAACTAATATGTGACTGAACAAGAAATCATATCAAGGTCCAAGATAGTTGTCAATGTAGTGTATTCAACAGACTGCTTTCTACTTTTGAGGTCAGGAAGAACATCTTGTGGCAGACTTCTTAATAACATCAGTCTCCTCTGAAGTAATCTTGTTTGCTTTCTCTCTGAGACTTCCCCTGCCAGCTGGTCTACTATGGCCATGATGGCTTGAGCTACATTCTTGCTGGCCTGGCTTCAACCCTTAGGATGATTCAGATACTGGATCAGGTAAATCTGTGTCTTTATTGAAAGAAAGTGACTTGATTTCAGGGAGATCAGGGCTATGAGGATCTTGAGAGTACCATGCTAGAGCAGGCTTGGAATCAAAGCTGATATTGGACTCATCAGGCTCAGAATCAGAGAAAGTGATTGAAGGAGGAAAAGCAGCTGCTGGTTTTTCCAAAGCTGACTGTGCACTGTGAGTCAAATGTGCAGTAGCAGATTTAGATGGTGCAGGATGCTTTGTGAGAGGGGCTGCTAGAGCTGGAGCCTGCTCTGCAGTCAAATACGAAGGAAGTTCATAGTCCAAGTCTTCAGACTGGTCAAAAACCTTGTCTGAAGCAGAATTGCAACTGGTCAATTTAGATGTGGCCTCCAGTAGAGCCTGTCATGCAGCCTCCTGCTTATTGTATGCAAGCAATGTAATATCTGAAGAGTGAATAATATCGGGCACGCCATTGAACACAACCTGATTCCATTTGAGAAAAAGATCTGAGAGCCATGACTGACAATCAGTGGCAATTCGATCAATGAATTTTTTGTGGTCACGAAATGTTGTACTATAGGGAATCTGTATCACTTTCCCTGTGGCAGTGACTCTTTGTCTCCTGATAATAAATAAATAGCCTGACAAAGACAACAGATCAGTATTGCTGTCATATCAGTTAATATAATAACAAGTACTTACAATGCTAGCTGATGCTAAGATCAATCCTGACATGGTTTTGATACTTCCCCATTTCATTTCTATTGCATTTGGTGAAAGCTTTCTATTCATCAAAGATCCTGGCCCAAACAGTAAGAATTGTGCAATCTTTAAATTATTCAAAAAACAAATAATATGTCAGTTCTATAATTTCAACAGCTAGTATAATAATAACATACCCTCATCAAGACAGGGCTCAAGAACATTGTTGTAAGGTGGATCAGCTTGGGATCAGCATAGAGAATTGGGCTAAAAAAGTCATACTTTGGTTTTTTGCTCATTGACTTGCATGAGATTAAACAGAGGCAGGCATGATTTTCAGAGTGGTCATAGTTCTGATCCCAGCAAGCACTGGAAATATTCAGTCCTGCAAAAATCTTGTCAGCATACTTGCAGATATTTGAGACAGAAGTGGAGCAAAATGACTGAATTTGAATAAGCACCTGTAATATACAAAAATGTATTAGAGTCAATTCTTAATAGTATAAGTGATCAAAAAATACTCACTGCATCCCTAAATGCAGGTAGTGACTTGATTGAACCATGAAACTCGGAAGGCATCACATCATACAGCTCATATATAGTGCACAGAGTATAGAGAGCAGCTTCATCTGCCACAGACAAATTCATAGAGGCTTCTTTGAATAATGGACAGTTGCTAGGACAGCATTGGAGGAAAGCAGCCTCATCTGGCCAGAGTTCAAAGAGAAGAGCATACTTCTTTGAAAGACAGATAATCTTGAACTTGTGTGGAAGAAGACAAGGATTGGTGAGCCACTGTATTTAATTGACTGCACCATTTGCAGCATCATGATGTTGTACTCTTAGTGCTTTATTATTCTCTTTTAAATGTAAAATCTTCATACGCTGGTCAATCAGCACGGTTCGGCTAGCAGTAATTGTCTATAAAAAATTAATCAGAAATTCTCTGTTGATGTTCAAGAATATAACTTACATGCTGCATTTCAGATATACTAGATGCACACGATCCCAGTGCAAGAACAATCAAACCAAGAACATCGTCAGTCATTAAAGATTGAGTGGACATAATCATAAGAAATCTCAACTTGAACAAATGCAAAAGTATGGGTAAGCTAAAAGAATGTAAAAGAGACTTCATATATATATGAAGAACAATATATTAGTAAATATTGTTTGATGACTCAGATTGAGATTTGACTGACATGTTGCAAGCATGGTAATGAGTCCGATTTGACAAAAGATCCAAAATGCATAACGGCCAAGTAGAAGTGTATTGTTGAATTGAATATTGAAAGTCTGGGCCTACAATCAAGAAAATAAGATTTAATTCAAATGTTGATATAGTTTAAATAGCCAATGATTAAAATTGCTACTTACATTCTACAAATCTTCCAAGGAAGAACCCAATGAAACATCATAATACGTCGCTATTGTATTTTGTTAATAATTAATAAACTTGTAGGAACTGTAGACCAATGTCTAAATTGACAAGTCAAATGTCTGTCAGACCACTGCAACTAATAATAAGATTGACGATGCAAAGACAACAAATAATTCAGAGTATTAGTGTTGACAACTTGGGATAGAAATATATGCCACACCTTAGACCCAGGTGTGATTCCATTGATGGGATACATACCCAGGGTAGGGCATCACAACGGTACATGTCATACATTGTACAGGAGCTTGCTTTATGCTGTACTATATGTGTCCAGCGGAGTCTGCTACACTGGAGCAGAGCAGTCCCCACAGTACTGTAGAATACAGAGCCATGGACATGTCACAATGTGCTGTATGACACGGTCCAGTGGATCGATAAAAGGTGGGCACACACATGCATATGCAGGCCCAGTGGATGCCAGCGGACACTAGCGGACATCAATGTGCATCAGTGGCTGCCGGCAGGCATCAGCCCATGAGTGAAAACCTCCTCTATTGGCAGACGTCATAGCATAAATAAACCCTCCTCGAGGTTTTCTACTTCCCTCCCCTCTCCCTTCCTTCCTGCAATAACTCATGGCTGCACACCTCCCCTTCCCTCCTTTTCCCACCTCCGATGCCAGCATACGTCCACAAAAGGGCCCTGCAGACCTATGCAGGCCTATGCAAGCCACCAGCAGACATCTATGCAGACATACATCGACGGACTCAAACCTACGCAGGCCCACACAGGCCTGTGCAAGGCACCAGTAGACATCTACAGAGGCCTACACAGGTCCATAGGGTCTGGTTGGACCAAGGAAAAAGGTAACTTTGTCTTGCCCGCTGTATGCCTGTGGAGAGGAATCAAAACCCTGGCCTTGGAAAAGCCTCCAGCAACAAAACACATATTTAACCGTTGCACTACAGGTCCATTACTAACGGATAGATTCAAAGGTCAAATAACACAATGAACAGATGCTCACCTATGTTTCTGCAGGTTCCTGTATGGATTTTTTGAGGTGGAAGGAGGGTGGCATACTTCCCAAAAGAGTTTTCGTGGCTTGAAAAGGGCATTGGCATCAGCAGCCATCAGCTGGCATCTATCGGAGTTTGTCGGCAGCCGTCGTGACCTGCTGGCATCTATTGGCATCTGTCATATATTTGTCAGCATCCGCTGGATATCTGCTGGTATCCGTCGGCATTCACGGGAATCTATCAGCAACCCCTGGCATCATCTGGCATCATCTGGCATCAGGGCAGGAGAGAAGGAAATGGGGTGCGTGGGCGTCCATCGCATGGAGTGGCGTTTTGGAGAGCGTGGGAGGTGGCAGAAGAGGGATGGGGGTGGGGAGAAAGGGGAGGAGCATGGATGTCTGCTGGTATGCCAGCAGATGTAGCAGACGTTGGACGTCAGGTCAGGGGGGAGGAGGGAAGCAAGGTGCATGTGGTGGATGGGGATGGCATGTGAGGTAGTGTGGGGAGTGGAGAGGATGGCACTGGGGAGAAAGAGGGGAAAGGGCAGAAAAGGGTGCATGAGTGTCCACTGTCTACTGGCATGCCAGCAGACGGTAGCTGACATCGGCATGTGAGCCAGCTGCTGTCAGCAGTGCAACCAGTCCCAGTGGTTCAGTGAAATATTTGTTTATTGATTGATATTCAATATTGTGTATAGCGGTGGGTTCTACTCCTCCTACTCCACCTTAACGGAGACTAATGGTGTGTTTTTATACAGGTGCATTTTTGCTCTACATGTACATTGTACTGACCTGTAGTAAGCGCCTGTGGTAGTTGATCTGACCAAAACTCTAGAGATTACTGAAGCAGGATAGGATGGAGGAGTTGATGCATGAGATCATTCCAGTACACATGACAAGTGACAATATACTAGGACTGGCTACCTTTTTACAAAGACCAGCATAAAAATAGCTAGCCACAGTGTATTATCAACTGGTCATGAGCACTAGAATGAACACACACGCAGACTTGTCCATCTTATGCCACTGCAGAAATCTCTGGAGTTTTCAACGGATCAAATTCATGACGCTAGCAGACGTCAGTGGCCTGCTGCTATTATATAATATGAACTAGTGGGAGTCAAACCCACCTCTTGTGCACAATATGAAATATCAATTTATAAATATTCCATTGTACCACAGGTGCTTACTACAAGTCAGGACGGTGTTCATATAGTGCACAAATAGACTCATATAGAATTTGAACGGATAGAGATTTTACTGCAACTGGTGCATCTGTATTGAATTGACAATATTAGACTGATATTTATTTACACCATAGAAGTATACAGGAAAGAGGAAAACCATGGAGTGTAGCGGAATATTAGACTGATATTGATTTACACCATAGCATTATACACAAAGCATCTGTGGTGTAGTGGAATATTTCCAATTGGTATTCCTTGTATCTTGCAATAAGTGGGTTCAACTCCCCCTAGTGCATTAACATCGAACTCAAAAATTTTTGACCACACACAGAATATTAGACTGATGTTTATTTACATCATAGCAATGTACAGTAAGCATCAGTGGTCCAGTGGAATATTATCCATTGGTCTTTATTATGTCTTGCAGTAGGCAGGTTTGATTCCTACTAGTGCATTTATGTCAAACTGTTTAGAATTTTTGACCTGCTTAGCTAATTGTTATTTACTACACAGTATGATAAACAAAGTAAGGTCCTAATTTAAACAGGGTGACATGATATCTATTTAGACTATAGCAGTGTACAGTAAGCATCAATGGTCTAGTGGAATGTTATCCATTGGTATTCATTATGTGTTGCAGTAGGTGGGTTTAACTCCTGCTTAGTGCAATAAACATTAAGACGTTTGCAATTTTTGACCTGCTTAGCTAATTGTTATTTACTAAACTATAAGATAAACAAAGTAAGGTTTTGTCAAGCAATAAATCAAACTTCTTTTGTAATTTAAACAGGGTCACATGATATCTATTTTCAGAACTTGCTTCATGTAAAGTTCTCGTCCATTTCTTTAATTTTCCATCTGCCATGTCTAATGAAGAACTTCACCAACAGGTCATTGACGTGGATGTTTGAGTATTATACCTTGCTCTCAGAGGAGACCTGCATCAACTCAAAGCACAGCAGAAGGACCTGGTAAGATACAAGCACTCCTGCCTAATAGACATGCACTAATAGTCGTTCTATAGATTGACATGTGGTTCATAGTTAGGGATGTCAAGGATAACAAGAAACTCCTCCTTGATGCCAGGAGAAGTTTCATCAATGAAGTTATCCCGCTACTTCAGAGCAAGCTTTCTGATGAGGATATGATCAGGCGGTTGAAGAATGCTGCGAAGAAATGGATCCAGAGGAGCAGAAGAAATAGATCCAGAGGAGCAGAAGGGGGGAAGAACCAAGTGGGGGCAAAGAATGTCCTGATCCATTGACTGAGGCCAGTCTGTCAATGGCACTAGCATGAGAAGACCAGATAGGTCATAGGCTAGCAGCAGGAGATTTGTCTGGTCCATCACCAATTCCAAAGAAGAGAAAACAACCGAGTTCTTCAGCGGCAGAAGATTTGTCTGGTCCGTCGCCAAATTCCAAGAAGCCAAAATGGGTGACCTATATTGGTCAACGTCCTCCTGGTACCTATCGTCAACAGAAGAAGCAGGAGGACAAAGATGAGGATGAGGATGAAGAAGAAGAGGAAGAGAAAGAACAAGAGGGCAGAATACTAAAGGGGGAAATTACTGGAGGGATGCTGTTGGGCAGATATCTGAGGACAGCACCTTGTTGCAAGAGTCAGCACATTAATCCCCCTTGCCAATATTGCACAAGTAAGCAGCTACAGTGTGTCAGGACAAAGAGCAGCACCACATGTGATCTCTGCCAGCTCATTCGCAAACAAACATGCAGCCTGATGATTGTCAAGAAAACCGTCAAGCCCAGCAACAAGGGAAAGGGGAAAAAACCACTGAGAAAGAAGTCAGTGACAATTATTGAGAGTAATGATGGTATGAAACTCTTTTCCTGCTCAAATAGCTAACCAATAGTTAGCAGATGAACTAGCCAGTCCAATCATAGGACCATCAAAACTATCTGTCCATCCATCCCAACCGTCGACCTCCAACCACCCAGCAGATCCTCTTCTGGTCAAAGGAAAGGGCAAGGAGCGGGCAATGGAATCTAGTCACAGTGAGGACATTGTAGCTGGTGTAATGGCAGGGGTGGAGAGCCATTTGGACAGAATGGAGAATGGGTTCCAGGAAGCATTGCGAAATGTTGGGGAGCAGGTGCGGAACGGGTTTGTCATGGCTGAGGTGAGCTGATTACCATGTATTGAGGACTTCCTTCATTGCTACCAGACTTAGGTTGACATGCTTGGTGGCCGCATGGAAACTCTGCAAACCAATGTTTCTTGTGCAGGTGAGACGCTTGCATCCTATGATGGACGGTGATAGGCTTCTACTCAGACTGAGCGCATCAAGGAACATTATAGGCCAACCAACACTTGACGTATTCAGGACTCTAGCGACCAGTTGGGAATATAGAGCAGCTCT
>QFEW01001468.1:0-34667 GCA_003316525.1 Termitomyces eurrhizus
ACGGAACTGAAGGTTCAGATATGCGATTGACTAAAGAAAACATACAATGCATGTAGTGTTACATACCTGGAAGTTCATGGATTTTGATAAGATGATTAGACTAAAGAAGACATGACAGTTCATCTATGTGGTCATGTGGATGGTCTAATCTCAACACTTACCTGATGGAGTGTGTTGCAACCTGAACCTGCATACATGATTAAGTATGTGTACTAAGATAGGTCATAAGTAAAGTGTTCTGATAAGTGTATGTAGCTGCTTACCTTTAGTATATTTGACTGAGGGTGTGGTTACTGTGTCTGGGTTGATATGTTGATGATGCCCAAAAGTTGGTCAGTAGCAGAGACAGTTTATCACTACTAATGTGGAAATATGTGTTGGGCATGGTAAGTGTGTGAAGGTGTCCTGGGCAGGTCCCAAAGAACACATCAATAAACAAGTTGTGTGACAGAGAAGGGTGTGAGTCAATAAAGGAAATGTGGGTAAAGAAGAGTGTGCTACTGACAAAGTGTGCCTAAAAACAGGGAGATGGAAAATATAAGTGTTTTATATGAGGAGCAGCAAGGAGAAAACTAGAAGCTTAGCATATTCTAAGCTGTGAAATGCCTGCTATAAGTCCAAGGCATGTACTGTATATGTAGAGTTCCAAGATATAAAATCAGCAAGAGTTCTGTGGCAAGCAGACTAGATGTTCAGACAGTTGGTGACTAAGTTAAGTCAGTCTAAAAGAGATCTGAACCATCAGGTGAACTGAGCAGACTGGGAGGTACAAAACTCTGTTATGTTTTTTTTTTTTTTTTTTGTTGTGGTGCAATATGGCAGTCACCCATTTCCACATCTCCCAGTGTACTGGGCAGAACTTTGTCCGCAACAAGAGGGATCAGACCTCCACATTACCAGGGTAGGAATGCATTTATGCATGCCCCAAATGGGGCAGTGTAGGACTCAATGACCATTCATACTACCCACTAAACCTTCCCTAAAGCGGCTGACACTGAGCATCCCATGAATGAAAATGCCCAGGTGTGGGGAATACGGTTTGAACCCAGAGCCTCTTGCTGTGATTAGTCAGTGAAAGGCCATTCAAGGGGTTTGGACTTTAGCTGGTCATGGCTCACAACAATTGGTATTTGTTAATCTTTACTCTAAACTTTATTTATTTTCTCCTAGATCTACAGACTATGTACACAGCCACCCTTAGTCATTCACATCATATTGGAGTAACTGAGGGCGCGTCTGATTAGTTTACTTATTACTACCAATGACTTACTTCCACATGTAGAATACTTACTGTGTATCTCTATAGGAAGAAATGAGAAGTCCTCTGACATCATTGTTGTTAACCAGGGAAGTCTGTTAGGTCAGCTGATATATGTGGTCATGTGATTATAAAAGTGAATTCACATCAATGTGTCTCTAAGCCTCAGTTGTTCTCTTTATCATTAAAGATGGACATCCGAGGTGGTGAGCACTTTCTCCTTGAATTAAGTATTAATTTAATAATAGCCTATACTTTAGCTATTTTCTGTCTGTAGGTATGACAATTCTAGTTGTTCTCTCTATCATTAAAGACAGACATCTGAGGTGCTATTTTCTGTTTGTAGGCTCTCATTTTGGTCCAGCAGATTATGGGCATCCTTTTTAGAATTGCTGGTACTGTTTGAGCATCCCAAAACAAAACTCAAACATATATTATTAATTGTTAAAATCTTGTTCAATTGGATTTTATTTTCTACAGGATCTTTACCATGGCTGATCCTTTTTATTGGCATAATACTCTCCAGATGGCTTTGTCATCTTCAGGACAAGCTCCTGTAACCTCTTCTGTGGCTTATTCTCATTAGTCTGCTTTTACTCAGAATTTACCTCCACATATAACCACTTTTCTTCCTGACTCCACCAATACTCCAGTTTCTTATATGCATATAGGCCCAGCAAAACACTTTAGGTCTTTATCCTGATTATACCAACCCTGATTATAATTTTCACTATGAGCCTCCATTGATAAATTCTCTTCAACAGACTTCAATCCACACCAATTCTAAACTTTCTCTGCTTACAACTATTCCTTGCTTTAACTCGTCAGCTGATTGGGATCTCTGGATTAATCCAGTTATGGCTCTTATAGATCACCTTGGCTTGAATGGCCATGTTTGTTCTCTTCCTCTACCAGGAGCACTATTTGATCCAACATGCCAGCTAGCAATACCTCCTCCTTATTTACCTCACACTACCTAGGAAAATTTGAACAATTATGAGTCGTTTTGAAAGAACAATAATATTTGCTCTTATATTATCTCAGGATGACTTTCTGCAGAGATATTTAATTTGCTTCCTCCTGCTTGGACAGGACCTTTCAATTTTCCTACATGTACAGTTAGAGATTTGCTCAATTTTCTTCAGAAACATTTCAGTGTAGAAAGTGCTGCATCTGCCCAATGGGTCAAGGACTCTACTTTCCATTTTACATGTGCTCCAAACACCATTTCCACTTATGTTCAGTCATGGAGAATAGCTGTCAATCAACTTTTGACCACACTCTGGGACTTTACCCAATACAAAAAGATACAGTGTTTCATGGATGGTGTACTGGATCATTGAGCTTTCAATGTACTCAGAGAAGAAATTTGTCACTCATGGGATAATAATCTTGATGGAAGTTTTGACTTCTTCAACCTTGTGAATACAATATTGGAAATAAACATTGATGTTTGACAACATTTAGCAGGAGCCCAAACTCATTCCAAGACACAAGCCTCCCTATGTCATTCTTTTTCAATGCCTACATCCCAACAATCTGATACTATAACCAATTCCAAACAAAGTGTTTCAAATGATGGAAATAAAGACAATTCAAATCATTCCAGAGCAAATGTAGCTGTTTCAGAAGATCCAATAATAGACACTTTTACCAAACCAATCATAGCCACTCCAAGTTTTATTAATAACACTCTTGATAACTCTGTATTGTCTACAATAACCAAAAAAGAAGAGAATGATACCAATTTCCAGCTTTATGTTGATTCTAGGTTTGATTTTAAGGAATATACATCTTTCTATGCATTCATGAATTTAACAACACCAGTAGTGTTTGCAAGTATTACACGTCAATTCAACTCTATCCTTGATTTGGGTATTTGGGTTGTACAACACACATTATCAAAGATCAGAAGTTCTTTTGGACATATAATACCAAACAGGCTGTACGAGTTGGAATGGCAAACTGTAGTACTTTATCTATGCTAGCAAGAAATGAAGTTTGTTTTTATGCTCACATCAATGGAAAGATGAGGGTTTTAGTTTTGAAAGACTGTCTTCATGCTCTGGATGTACCTATCAACTTACTATCTGTTGGATCAATGGTGGAAAATAACATGAGACTTACATTCAAAAAAGAAGCAACAACCCTTTATTTTCTGGACACATTGAGAAATCTATGTGGGGAATCACTTCAGGCAACAGTTCACAAGAGATTATTGTTTTTGTATTGTGACTTCATACAACCAAATCCACAAATCAAAATTTCTTTTCCGGCTTCTGAATACACTTCAGTTTCCTTTCCAAAGGTTCAACTTACACCTAATCTGTGACATTGGAGATTGGGTCATTTATTAAAAGACATGAGAAGGGCAGTCCTGACAAAGAGTTATGTGACAGGAGTAGAATACAAAGGAGTTTTTGAAGATGAACAATGTATTCTGTGCATCATTAGAAAACAACCAGCTAAACCATTCAATAATCATGAATATCATGCAGAGAATGTATGTGGTTTATTGCATATGGATACTTGTGGGCTGTTTTTGACATGTTTTTTGAATGGAAACACTAGGCATTTTCACTTGATCTTTGATGATTATTCTAACTTTGGAAGTATGGCATTGTTATTGAAGAAAAATGCTGTGGTAAAACATTTCAAGAATGTTTAGGCAGAATGAGAATCAAAATTGAGGAACAAGATAAAAATTGTTCATTGTGATGGGGCAAAAGAGTTAGTGGAGGGAAAGTTAAAAAAACATTTTGAAGAAAAGGGGATCATTTTGCAAGCTACAGCACTATATGCTCACCAACAAAATGGCATGGCAGAAAGATACATTCAGAACAATCAAAAACACTGCTCAAACACTCATGGCAGAATCAGGTTTGCCTTTGTCCTTTCTTGGAGATGCAATATTAACAGCTCAATGTAAGGGTGACCTCTGGAGGCTGTGGCTCAGTCACACAGCTGGCAGAAGGAGATTCAAAGTGTATTAGAGTACATACTGACAATATCATAATAACTACTCACCTGACAGAGAGAGATCCAAAGAGAACAACTTTAGGAATTCCCTATGCCAGGTTGGATGCTTCTGAGGCCTCTGAAGCATGGGAAATAACTGTACAGTACAACAAAACCTTAAAAAACTCAAAAATTGACTAACCAAACAACTGAGCAAACAAGGCAGGAAAACTCCGGACTTTGGAAGTCAAAAAAGCAAACTCCAGCTTATATAAGCAGTCTGGAAGCAGTGCTGAAGGGCCCACACTTGTCTGAATGATAGCTGAAGAACCAGAGCATCTCAAAGGCTGAGAATAGTACTAACAGATAGTGTTGAGAAAATAGAAACAACAAAATGAGAGAATGATAGAAGAAATAAGGAAATGAATGAAAGGAGAGTGAAGAAATAGGGAGTGAAAGAAGGAAGAAATGAGGAGTCCCCTAACACTCAATATCTTTGAAATCATTTACCAACATCAACACTTCCAGTGTTAACCACTCCTTTTTAAATTCTAGAAGTTATAAATCTAATTTATCTCATCTTCAGGTCTGGAGTTGTCAATGCTATGTATTGCATCCAAAGAAAACTTATTGAAAAGAAGATACTAAAAGATTCAAAGCAATTTTTGTTAGTTATGAAGAAGGTTAGTTGGAATGGAGAGTTTGGGATCTGAATGGAAGATATTATCTTTTGAGAAATGTTATATTCAACAAAAACATGAAAGGGAGGTTGCAACCACATTCTGTTTTACAATCACTTATGTTGATAGAACCCCATACAGGCTAGGCACATCAACAGCAGGCTTGGCATTGGCTCCGGACACCTTGCCACACTCATTCCAAACTTGGCACACACAATTTATCCATTTTAAGCCATTTCCAATAGACATGCACAGCAACCAGTGTATCTGATCAGTGATAGCGCCGATGGCAGCCAGAATGACAAGTGACAGTTGGCATCACACCGTTGGCAAGCATTGACAAATGGCATCACTCAGGCAGCATGTGGCATTGTTAGCTAGTGGCAGCACTTATGAGTAGGAATAATAGTAATTCTCTGTGACTGACAGGCTAGCATTTCACCTTGGCACCTGACACTACTTAGCACCTTCTCTCTACTTGGACAGACAGTATTCTTGTTAACTTCTCAATATTTAGTTTAATGCATGGCAACTACTTACATTCTTTCCAGTTTGCTGCCTCTTGGTGACACTTAGTTGCTTAGCAACAGCAAACTCATTTTTATTATAAATATTTACCATTGTCATTAGTTAGAACAGAACAGAGTACCCCAGTTTACACTCCTCAGTTCACCTTACAGTTCAGATTTCTTTTGAGCTGACTAAGTTCATAGTCACCAACTGTCTGAGCACTCTTAGCCTGCTTGCTGCAGTTATGCTTATGGAACCTACGCACCTTGCACTTACAGCAGGCATCACGCTGCTTAGTTGTTGCTAAGACTCTAGTTTCCTTCCTGCATTCTCTTGCTGCACCTACTTGTATTCACCTCCTTACGTCCTTTAGGCACACTTTGTCTTTAGCGCACCTTCCTTACCACACATCCCTGCCAACTACCATTGCCAACCTTCACCAAATCTTGCTCTTCAACTTGTTTTTCCAACTTGTTCTCTGAGAACTGCCCAGGACTCCCTCAATCTTAGCATGTCCAATGCAGTATTACACAGGTCAGTAGCCATAAACTGTATCTGCTACTGACCAACTTTTGGGCATCATCAAATTGGAGCCCACCATGAGAGACTTTAGGGCAGAATTCCACCAGAAACTTGTCTCCAACATAAGTGCTGTCTGCTAGAGCAGTTGGCAGAAGGCATAGCCCCTTCCTACCCATCAACTCCTCAACCACATGGTGCCTTACCAGGTCTATCTCTCGCAAAGGAACTGGAATGCCACTGTAGACAAATTTCCTGATCTCTTCTCACACTCTCTTGATTTTAGCACTGACAACCTTTTAGTATCGCCACTTGCCATACTACAACCTGTTACTCCCTCTACTCCTTTAACACCTCTTTCTCAACTCATTATTTCTCTTACCCCATCACTAGTTTGTAGAATTCCATTGCCAATTCCCCAAACCTCTTCTCCAATTCTCAGAACTCCATCACCATTACCGTCTCCTCTGCATGGCAGTACAGTCACTATGAAACCGCCTCCCCAGCGCATGCCACCACACAACCATTTCTCTGCACCAAAGTGGGATAAGTCCAAACTATGGGAACTCTCTCAATATTTTAAGGAACTCAAATATCTGTTTAGAGACTGTAGGGCTACTGACCTCACTCAAATGAAGGAATACATGGCATGCTATGTCTCATATGACATGGCAGAAATTTGGACTAGACTTCTTAAATTTGCTGCTCCCATGCCTGGTACACAACCAGCTATTGGTGCTACCTACAAACAATGGAAAATGGCAGTCATCCAGCTCTACCCTGGTGCTAAAGAAGCTATCTGATACATGGTAAATGAACTTCAGAAACTCATACAAGACTCTTTTGACAATGGCACTTACTCTCTTGGCACTTTCTCCACGTACTATTGGGAATTCCAGAAGGTTGCCAAATAGCTTTTACAGAATGGCAAGCTCTACATTAATGAAGAACGTCGCTTATTCCAGCAGGGCATTCCGATGTCACTATGGGCTCACATTGCTAGGCGCCTAGAAATTGTTCAACCAACCTACCATCCTGAGGAACCTTACATGGTTACTAATATCTTTGAGGCAGGTAAATGGATTTTGAAAGGTACTGACACAGGCATCGGCATTGGAATGCAACATGCTAGGATGACTCCACCTGAGCACCCCAATGGTATTTTTCCCGTCCCAACTCCTGCTGCCCCTCCTGCTGCCCCTCCTGCTGCTGACTTTGTTAAAAAAAAGGACCTCAATGCTGCCATTAATGCTGCTGTTGCCTCTGCTATGACACATATTGAAACTATAATTGCCACCAGTATCACTGCTACCCATGCCACTAACGCTTCTGTCTCCACCAATTGCTACTTCTGTGGTGAAATAGGACATACTATGACCCAAAGATGCTGCACCACTTTAGAAAACTATATTTAGCAAGGTAAAGTGCACAGGGCTATTGACAGCAAGGTTGTGTTGACCACTGGCACTATTATCTCAAACTACTTGGAGCTCAAGACCTACTAGAAATGGGTAGATGAGTGGCACAGGCACAACCCAGGACAAATTGTTACCAGCATACTTTCAGGCAATGCCAATTCTGATCCTGACCAGGTGGCACAGCAACAGATGATCCATGAGGTTTTACAATTTGATAGTGTTGATGACTGTCCCAGCTTTTCTCAAGAAGAGCGCATTTCCAAGCTGGAACAGGAACTCAACTTGCTTAAAAATCAGGTATTTGATAGTGTTGAGATTAAACAGCCCAAGCAGCCTCTTTGCGGTTACAAGCCTATGCCAACCACTAGCAACCCTTCCTCATTTTTGGTTCCTAATGCTCCACCTGCTCCTGCTGCTCTATTAATGCCTGCCACATTTGCTCCTGCCATACTGCCCACCACATCTAATCCTGTTCCCAACGCTTCCTTACTGCCCCTCCATCCTTATGCTGGTCTATTCAATAAGTATCATGCTCCTGTCCAACATAACTTTGCCATACCCAAGAAATGCCCTGAAGGCGGTTACCATCCCATTGTGCCAATTTTCAACATTGAGAAATCCAACCATGTCTTCAGCTGTGTTATGAAAATGCCAGTCACGTTATTGGTAGAGGAACTCTCCAGCATCATGCCAGACGTTAGAAACCAAGTCAAAATGGCAGTTACTCCTTGATGCCCCTTAGCGACTACTATTGATGATGCCCAAAGTTTGGTCAGTAACAAATGTAGATAATAGTGTTACCATGCCAAAAACTTGCATTGGGTGTGCTAATAGTGATAAGAGGAGTTCTGGGCAGGTCCCAGAGAACGCGCCTATTAAAATGAGGTAAAGTTGGAAAGGAGTTGGCAAGTGTCAAGCGCTAAGGCAAAAGCGCCTATGAAAGAAGCGGTAAGTGAACACAGCAACGTAAGTGGCAAGAGCGCGGTAAGCTTAGCGAAGTCTGAGCATTGTTAATGCCTGCCATAGCTGCAAGGCATGAGTATGTTGAGAGCTAGCAATAGTCTGCAACTGCTGATGACTTCGACGTTGCCAACCGTAAATGAAATTTGAACCGTAAGGGAGACTGGAGTAAGGGGAGCAGGAAACTCTGTTCTTGTTGTCCTATGTACAAGTTGGTAAGTACTTTTTATACTACTAGGAGTTCACCGTCGCCAGTGACTAACAATTGCCAAAGTGCGGTAAACTAGAAAATTTTATAGGGGTAGCTCCAATGGTTTCAGATCCCTACCATCTATTCAATACCCTTAGCAACGCCAGGCAGCAGATTGCAACGCTAAATCATCAATTCATCACTCTTCTGTCTGTCTATAATACTATGCGGTGTCAGGCGCCAAATTGAGGCGCTAAGCAATGTCAGACATCAAGGTCAAACACCAAGCTGTCCGTCAGCTTTTTGATAGATCATCAACCTTCTCACTAAGTGCTGTTGTCAGTGACTGATGCCATCTGTCAGTTGTCATTCTGTCTGCCGTCGGCGCTATCATTGATTGGATCTGCTTCTTGCTATGCATGGCCATCAAATATTGCCAAAATTGGTTAATTAGCATGCGCTAAGGTATCCCAAGCCAGTGCTGTGTTGCTGTAGCCTGCCGTTGATGCACTGATCCTGTATGGGGTCCTATCACTATTACCAAGGTCAATGAATTGAACAATACACTTCCTGATTTCTCCATCACTGTCAACTCTCTCATTACCCTTAGCGCAACACTTTTTCAGCTAAATCTGTTGCTAATGCCACCTCTATTGATCCTGTAGAGACTTATATGAGGTTGCTAGAGCAAGGAGAGGATCCCACCATTCTTACCATTGCCCAGAACTCTCATGCTATTAGGTCTGTTATTGTAAGGGCAACCTCTAGAGGCTGTGGCTCAGTTACACAGCTGGCAGAGGGAGATCCAAAGTATATTAGAGTATGTACTGACAATATCATAATAACTACTCACCTGGCAGAGAGAGATCTAAAGAGAACAAGTCTAGGGATTCCTATGCCAGGTTGGACGCTTCTGAGGCCTCTAAAGCATGGAAAACAACTGTACAGTACAACAAAACCTTACAAACTCAAAAAATGCTTACACAAACAATTGCACAAATAAGGGGCAAACTCTGGCAAACTCTGGCTTATGTAAGCAGTCTGGAAGCGGTGCTTAAGGGCCCACACTTGTCTGAATGGTAGCTAAAGAACTAGAGCACTTCAAGGGCTGAGAATAGTACTAACAGATAGTGTTGAAAAAATAGAAATAGTAAAATGAAATAATGTTGGAAGAAATAAGAGAATGAATGAGAGGAGAGTAGAAGGAATAAGGAGTGAAAGAAGAAAGAAATGAGGAGTCTCCTGACATCACTCCCCTCTAGCTTTAGAGTGTAGTGTCTTGACATGCTGGATAGAAGTAGTTCTGGATGGCCTGGTCTACCTTGGAAAGAGAATAAAGGCCTCTGATTGCCCAGGGAGCATTGGGATGCTGTTGATAGAATTCCTGGACCAAGGCAGGAGCATGGACGTTCTTTTGTGGCTTCCAGGAGATGTCCTTGATTCCATAGCCCTTCTACTTGACTTTGAACTAAAGCTTGTTCCTAAAGAGTTGGCTGTCTAGGATCCACTTCACTTCATACTCTTCTTGGCTGTCAACCAGAACTGGAGGTGGAGGTAGCCATGGGCATCAACCCTGGAATTGGATCCTCTGGTGCTGGAGAAAGCTTCACCATATTGAAGACTAGATGGAGTCAACTCATTCTACTAGGCAGCTTAAGTCAATAGGCTAGTGGGCCTACCTGTCTTACTATAGGAAAGGGTCCTAGATGACAATGAAAGAGCTTCTGAGAAGGTCGAGTGGTAGCAATGTCAGAGGCATCCAGAGGTAACTCAATGATGAAGTCTACTGAGGCCACACTCCAATGCTCTGCTGAAATAGGCAATGGATGAAGCTGTCCTATAAGAGGCTGATAACAAGGCTTAGTCCAAAGGCAAAGGTCATAGGTGGAGGTGTAAGTACCAATATACTGCAACATTTGAGGCCACCAGTAATTCCGTGAGACCAGCTCCAGTGTTTTCCATCTGCCAGGATGTCCTGCAACTCAAGAGTTGTGATGCTGCTTCACAATTTGCCTCCAGAGGTCTGGTAGGTTGAGAATATAAATGTGTCACTAGAAGGTGAGAAGACCATTCTCCAAAGACCACTCATTGGTGCGGACAGACTTCACTCCAGTTTTCTCTCGAGCATGCAAGGCCATAGCTGCATTGACTACCAGGTCTCCTTAAGCACCCTCCTAGTTATCTCATCAGATGTTTTGAAGGATGCTCACTTCTTCTCTCTGGCCAACCACACCTTCTAGAGCATGGATGGGAAATAGTTCTGGCTTCAGGAGTATAATATTGTCATTGTCACTAGCTCCTAAACCATGGTCTGCTCACCTAGAAAATGTGTCTGGCTTGCCCATGCTCTATCCAGGTTTGTGATGCAGAGAGAAGTCAAAGTTGGCCAGATACAAGGACCATTGAGCCTGTTGATGGTTAAGTTTCTTGGCTGTCTGAAAGTACTCTAAGTTCTTATGATCAGTCCACATCTCGAATTTATGCTTGGCATCCTTAAGGAAATGTTGCCACTCCTCAAATTGTCAGGTTCCGCTGAGTTGGGGGCTTTCTGGGAAAGCAATTGCCCTTACAATGCGGACTTGACCTACAGATACTCGGGTGCCTGGAACTCCAGGGCTAGGACTCTGGGGTTCAAGACGTGGACAGGGGCAATCCCGGGAGAGGGGACTTGGCCCGGGGGTTTTGGATTGTGAGTAGCTGGGGGATTCGGGTGGAGGTCGAGTCGTGAACCAGGGGTTCTAAGACGGGACCAAGTTAGTAAATTAAAGTTGCAAAGTGCGTACCAATCTTTAGAGCACGTGAGTATTCAAGCGTGCCAGTCAATGCGTACCAGTCAAACAGAGGGCATGCAACAATCCAAGTAATGCAAATGTAATATCAAGACTAGCAAATACAATGGGGAGCTATGCTATAAGTACTACGGGGCTGGGTCTCGGGGTTCTGGGAGTCATTGAGTAGCGGGCAGGGACTGTATACCTAGATTGCACATGTGGGGCACACGATCAATTTGATGCGTGATGGCCAGGAGCGAGCTGCATGATCCAATTGTTGATCGGGGCTGGTGGCGGCTGATGGCAGTGTCGGTAGTCGTGATGGTGGGGCATGTCCTGTGGGGTCAGAGGGAGGGTCCCAGGTGGTGTTCTGGGGGTGTCCCGGGGTGAATCTGGAGAGGAGGGGTCATGACACAAATGACCAAATGATAGCCAGCATCTCCTTGTCATGGATCTTATAATTTTGCTTCACAGCATTGAGACTCTTGGAGTAGAAGACCACAGGATGCCACTTATTATCCTTCCTTGACGGTTGAGAGAGAACGGCTCCAGTAGCAAAATCTGAGCTATCAGCTTTGACACAAAAGGGAGAGTCGTCATCTGGAAATAAAAGGACAGGCTTTGAAGTGACTTCCTGTTTGAGGGCATCAAAAACTGTCTGCTGTGCTGCATTCCAGTGCCAAGGAGTGTCTTTAGTAGTGAGATTGAAGAGGGGCCAGGCATGGTGTGAGAAATCCTGAATAAACCTTTAGTAGAAGTTGGTGAAACTCAGAAAAGTCTGAACCTCCTTCTTGTTCTTAGGCTCTGGCCACTCCGCCACACCAGCCACCTTGACTGGGTCCATCTCAGTCATTCCATAAGAGATGATCAGTCCAAGATATTCAACCTTAGTCTGCTCAAACTCGCACTTCTCTGGCTTAAGATAGAGCTGGTGTTGGTGAAGACGTTCCAGTACAATGCATGTAATCTGACAATGCTCCTCTAGAGTCTTGGTATAGATGAGAATATTGTCAAGGTATACACACACAACACCTTCCACTATGAGGTCTCAGAAAATGTTGTTCATCATGGTCTGGAAGGTGGCAGGGCTATTAGTAAGGCCAAAGAACATTACCAGATGTTCAAAGAGTCTACAATTTGTTTGGAATGCTACTTTCCACTCGTCACCTTCTTTGATGCACACATTGTTGTAGCCCCAGTGGACATCCAACTTGGTAAAGTAGTGCGCACCTTGGAGGTTGTTGACAAGCTCTGAAATGAGTGGTACAGGGTAGCAATTCTTCACAGTCATTGCATTTAAGACTCAATAGTCCTGAACCAGACATAGAGATCCATCCTTCTTCTTAATGAAGAAGACTGGAGAGGCTATCAGAAACTTTGAGGGATGGATGCGACCAGAGTCTAATTCTCCTGCAAAAAGGCATCAAGCTCATCCTGTTCTCTGGGACATGCCCACATTATCGCTGATAGAGTTGTGTTGACTGAGGAAGTCCGTTAAGTCAGCTGATATATGTGGCCATGTGATTATGAAAGTGAATTCATGTCAATGTGTCTCTAAGCCTCAGTTGTTCTCTCTATCATTAAAAATGGATATCTGTGTTAGAACCTAATAACAAGTATACCTCAGTTCAATGTCAAATTGACTATATTTGTACCTAATAGCAAGTATACTAATGGTACATAGTGAATAAATAGGTGGTTGATATATGATATAAACGGACTCACCTTCAGTTCAATGTGGAATTAACTAAGGGTGCACGAACATATGGTACCGTTATAAATACAGAATGGAGACAAAGGGAGCTTTGTTTCTAGTGTGATATTAATAGTGGTCACAGAGAGCTTTATCCCTAGTATGATATTGGTATAGTGGCAGTGTTGTGTGTGATGAGAAATGAGGATATTTGATTGAGGTTGAAGGTGTCGTCATTGTGAGTATGTGTCATCTATGGATATGCATCATTTGTGGGTGCGTGGGCACTAATACTCCTCCTCAACTGAGACCTCGCTTTGAAGCTTGTTTCCTTCTCCTCAAATAGGATCATAGTTTAGATAGCAGGCCTAACAGTGTTTGGAGACGTGTGAAGGCGGGCGTGGTGAGAGCTTTGATAAAAAGGTCAGCTATGTTGTACTTCATGTTTATGTATCATATGCAGATTTTGTTTGATTGTACTTGTTCTTGCAGAAAGTGGTACTTGATGTCAACATGTTTGACGTGGGCATGGAGAGTAGGATCTTCTGATAAGTTTATAGCTGCATTGTTATTACATAAAATTAGGGTGGGCTGCAAGACTGCTTTGCTATAGCCTGTTGCTTTGAGTAATGTCCATAGCCAGATACATTCCTGCACACTCTCAAAGGCAGCCATATACTCCATCTCACAGGATGATGTGGCAACTGTCTTCTGTTTCCTGGCTGCCCATGAGACTATTCCCAATCCTAAGCTCCATGCATATCCTCCAATGCTGTGTCGGATGTTGATACAATTCGCCCAGTTGGAGTCTGTAAATCCAACTACGTTGACCAGTCCATTGTCATGTTTCCTTTTTAGAGTGAGCTTGAGATCATGTGTCCCTTTTAGGTAATGCACCAGTCATGTTGCAGCCATCCAGTAAACTGTTGTATAGTTTTTGACAAATTGTGTGAGTTGTCTGACCACAAAGGCAATGTCCAGGCATGTCAATATTGCTACGTATAGTAGATACAGTGTAATACACATGACTGGCAACCGATAGGTCAATGGCAATTACCCGTCTACCGGACCAATGCCTCATATTTCGCCCTGATGTTACTACATACAGCAATGATATACCCCTTGAGAATATGTATACCCAGTTTTGAGCTGAATGTGTAATTTTACGCGGAGGGACGAGTGATTTTGTGCTGATTTTGGCTGATTTGAGACTGATGGCAACTTTTCGGAGCAAGATTCCTCTCGATATACCCAGTAAACCTGCACAAGATTGATACCTATGGAAAGCTATTGAACTACGGAACATAAACAAAAAAAGTCCGAGGCGCGTTGGGGGTGTGGACGCGTCGCAAAATGCATGACTTTGTTGAGTGCCTTTTAGCGTGACAGCCCAAGCGTAACCCGCACTAGCCCCGCCGCATATGACCCCGAGTAAACGCGTGACACCCGCGTTTGTCACGGTTGCCAATTACATGTATTCGGTCGATTTTGCCCCGACTTTCATAGAATCACCTATATACCATCTTCAACTCCATATAATTTTTTCATAGTTCGTTCTTATAATCCTCAATACTTGTATTACCCTGTAGTATACTCAGAAATATAGTTTATTTGCCGTGAGGAAAGATATTCAGGCGCGGCAAAGTCAGTTGCCATTCATGTGTATTACACTGTATCCAACGAGTGAGCGATATGGTGTCCTCTGCAGTGTATTGATCTCCTCCTGGGATAGTGAGGACCAGTCTATCTTCTTGAGTTTGAGGCCAGGTTCCATGGGAAGGGATAGGAGTGTGGCTGATGCTTGCCCAAACTGCCAGATGATCTTGTCTATCAGGAATGTTTGAGAAAGATGTATGAGCAAGTTTTGTTGGTCCCACTCAATGGCTATTCCTACAACAAATCTGGGGATGCCTAGATCTGATATAGTCCATGCCATCTGCATCTGCTCCTTCAGCCTATCATTCTCTGACTTACAACTTGCTATTGCCAGGAAGTCATCTACGTGGAGTGCAGCAATGGTCACACCTTGATCCAACTTGCGGTAGTAGATGCACAATTCACATGCAAGACGTGTGAATCCCCACAAGATCATCTTGTCATTGACCATGTGATTTCAAATATGGCCTGCTTGCTTCATCCTGTATAGTCTATGTACCAGACACCACACCCACATTTTCTTTCCTATCTCCTCGAAGCCTTCTGGTTGCTGCATGTATTGAACTTTGTCCTCAGATAGCAGGCCATAGAGAAATGCAGTTTTTACATCAATCTGTGTGGCATTCCATCTTTTTGCAGCTGCCAGATGTAATAGAATTCTCCATGATTCCATTCATGCAGTAAGCGAGGTGGTTTTAATATAGTCTCTACCAAATATCTATTCATAGCCTCTGCAAACTAATCACACTTTGAACTATATGGCCTTTCCATTCTCATCATGTTTTATCTTGAAAACTGGGCACCCCTTATGGACCTTCTTTTCTTCTGGTACATCTTTGCACAGGATTAATTTGTACATGCCCATGTTTTTCAGAGATTTAAGCTCGTCGTAGTATGTGTCTTTCCAGTGTTTCACATCTGCTGACTCCTGTGCCTCCCTCCAAGTCCGAGGTTTGTTATTTAAGTTAAGTAACAGGGGGTCATTGAGCGCTTTGGCCATGGCTAGTAAGTGCTTGATTTCCTTGATCTCCGCTATGTTGGCAAGGTTGGGTGGGTCAGGTCTTCATGCTTCATCATTGATGACTTGATTCTCTTGCTCTGCATTGTCCATGTTTCTCACTGTTTCAGTGTCAGCTCTTTTTTCAGCCTGCGCTATTCTTAGTTGTTCTCCAGCATCTCTTGATTCCTGTATGGCTTGTTCTAGGCATGTTGTTGGAAGTTGATCAGGGGCTGCCCTTGAGGTGGATACTGGTATTTGTAAGGGTGACCTCTAGAGGCTGTGGCTCAGTCACACAGCTGGCAGAGGGAGATCCAAAGTGTATTAGAGTATGTACTGACAATATCATAATAACTACTCACCTGGCAGAGGGAGATCCAAAGAGAACAAGTCTAGGGGTTCCCTATGCCAGGTTGGATGCTTCTGGGGCTTCAGAAGCATGGGAAACAACTGTACAGTACAACAAAACCTTAAAAAACTCAAAAATTGACTAACCAAACAACTGAGCAAACAAGGCAGGAAAACTCCGGACTTTAGAAGTCAGAAAGGCAAACTCTGGCTTATATAAGCAGTCTGGAAGTGGTGCTGAAGGGCCCACACTTGTCTGAATGATAGCTAAAGAACCAGAGCACCTCAAAGGTTGAGAATAGTACTAACAGATAGTGTTGAGAGAATAGAAACAGCAACATGAGAGAATGATAGAAGAAATAAGGAAATGAATGAAAGGAGAGTGAAGGAATAAGGAGTGAAAGAAGGAAGAAATGAGAAGTCCCCTGACAGTATTTGCATTGATCAACGTAATTGCTGACCAGGTGTGGCTGCAATCTGTGGCGCATTGTTTCCAGGATTCTCATCTACAGTGCGTTCTTCACCTTGCAGCTGAGAAAAAATAGCAGTTGAGGCATCGTCATCATTGTCGCTTATGAAGGGTTTGGGCATGGAAGTCTCTTTGATCTGGGCAATGGAGGTAGAGCATACATTTATCATTCCTCCTCCAGCTGATCTCACATCGTTTGCTGAAGGATGATCTTTGTGGCATTCTATGAATTGTACATAGGTGAGTCACTGTAAGATAAAATTCATTCCATAGTGATTCTGGACATTTAGCTGCCAATCTCAAAGTTCTTGCCTTTCCTAAAAGTGTCCTGTGCATCTTTTTGACTGGTCCTATATGCTGTGAGGTGTATGGAGCACTGTACTCATGTCTCAATCCTGTGGATGCTAGCCACCTATCTATCTGGTGACTCTTGAGCTCGCCATCATGTTCTGTTCTTACATCTCTACTTGTCTTCCCATTTCTAGCTCCCTTGCCTTCTGCCAGGTCTGCAATGCTGGAAATGCCTCACTTTTCAATCTGAGTGGTATTGACCAGGGCATATTAGTATAGTCATCAACAATGTCCATGACATATATATTTCCAGTACGTGACTGCACATGCATAGGCCCGGCTAAATCTACCCATACAATCTCTAGGACTCCAGTAGCTCTATGCCCTTCCTCCCACACTTTGAGTACCAGTGACTTGGTCTGTTTGCCCAATATACAGAGGTCACATTTTGGTAGTGCGTGAAGAGGAATGAGTGGTGTACCTGGGAGCAGACTGGTCCAGGCTATTTTTACAATAACCTGGTAGTTGGCATGACCAAGTCTCCAATGCCAAGTGTCGACACTGAACAGATGTTGGGCAGTCAGAGCATGTTTGGCCAGGGCATTTTGTAAGTTGAGCATGTAGAGACGTCGTCCTGGGATGAGCGGTCCTGAGGCTAGGAGCATGCCATTTGTGTTATCTAGGATAGTGACACCGGTGTTGCTAAAGGTAATAGAGGTGCACATGCTGGTAACAAGTGCTGACACTGAGATAAGTCAGACTGTGAATGTAGGTATGTATAGTGCATTTTCCAGCACTATCTCAGCTTAATCCTGGATGTGTAGTTTGATTGTCTCTACACCTAGTGCTTCAATGGATGTGCCTCCAATACCTTTAACTGCACGCAGTGGCATGGCTTGTAGAGTAATGAAATCAGATCTGCATAGGGATATGTGCACCGTCACTTCCGAATTGAGATAGAACGGTTTCTCACTCAGCAATGAGAGTATCATATGTTCTTGTTGGTTCAACGGAGCAATGGCTGTTGTGGCAAGGATGGTTTTGTGTTCATCAATGAGGTGGTTGTTCCAATCAATGGATATTCTGAGCTCATTACCCATGTTGTCGAGATCAACTTTAGTTGCTATGAAGCCTTGGTATTCAAAAAAATTGGTGGAGTTGGTTGTTGTAGCAGATGTGATGCCTGCAAATTTGGTCCCTTTTGTGGTTGTGGCCTTGGCCTTTGTGGCTTCAATTTGTATCTTCTGGAGATGGGTTGTGTCAACTATGTATGCTTGGCCATTGAGGCCTTTGACTGCTATGCCAGTCTTTGCCACTCCTCCTGTCTTCATTGCGTTATTTGCTTTCCCTCCTCCTCACATGGCCCATCGTGCAGTCTTTGATTCCTTGATCATCTTTCCCACCATGCTGCTACCTGGTCTGATGCACCATTGCTTGGTGTGGCCACAGCAAGGAAGTCCAAGGCCAAAGCAGAGTTTGCAGCACGACTAACCTGGTCCATAATTGTGGGTGCCTAAAACATTCTTTGCTGCTAGGAGAGCTGTGTCAGCTGGCTTGGCCAGAGTAGCAAGGCTTTCAATCATCTGAAATAGCTTCTGCACATCAGCCAATGTGTATGGTTTTATCTCCATGGTATCAGCAAGGCTGCATGAGACCTGGTCCTGGACAAACTCAAAGGCCTTGTCATTTATGGAGTTAAGGAGTGCTATGCACTTGAGGGGGTCCTTATCTATCATTCTGATGGCAAACACACAGTCAATGAGCTCACAGATCTTCCTGGCTGTGGTCTCAATAGGCTCTGATACAGGAATGTATGTGGATAGAGCCTTGCGTATGAGCGCTACCTGTTTTACCAGTCCCTCACTTTGTGCTCATGCTTTCAGGGCATGGTAGCAATCCTTGGCTGTACCGTCAGTGACTAGTCCCTCCTGTTCAGCGTCTGAGACAGCAGCACAAATAACACCTATTATGAGGTCGTTGTTGGAGAGCCAGTTGGAGTATGCAACTGGTTCTGCAATGTGGTTTGGCTGGGTGATTAGTCGTTTGAGCCTTGTCCTGGACACAAAGATGTAGTGGTCCAGACCAGTTTGTTGTAAGAAGATTTTTAATTTATTTGACCATTTTGTGAACTTGCCTGTGGCACAATCAAAAGGAGTCTCTGATGCCAGCCAGTGAGCATTGAGTTTGACAGCATGAATATGGGGGTAGGCAGCATCGTTGGCCAACACAGCTGTAGTGGGAGAGTTTGATCCCATAACAGATGTGTCTGGGAGAGGAAACAAAGAGATCTCAGAATTAGGTGTGTGGAGACAAATGGGGACATGCTAGTGAGGTACGATCAGCTGGAACTAAGTGTCCACAAGTGTGATGTTGTGAAGGTGATATGTAGGGTAATCAGTTTGAGCCGAGTGCCTGTGAGGATACTAGTGCCAGTTCAAATGTAATTGGTTCTCTAGACAGTGTAGCAAAGGCCCATAACCTGTTAGAACCTAATAGCAAGTATACCTCAGTTCAATGTGGAATTGACTATATTCATTGTATTGTACCTAATAGCAAGTATACTAATGGTACATAGTGAATAAATAAGCAGTCAATATATGATATAAACGGACTCACCCTCAGTTCAATGTGGAATTGACTGAGGGTGCACAAACATATGGTACCGTTATAAATACAGAACAGGGACAAAGAGGGCTTTGTCCCTAGTGTGATATTAACAACAACAACAACAACAACAACAACCACCACCATCCCACCCCACGAAATTTTTCGAGTTGCTCAACCGACCTTACTGAACTTGCACCTGTCATTCCGACTCCCATAGTTGTTACATAGAGTACAGTTTGCACAGACGCACCTGCATCTCCACGTGTACTCCCCAGTTATCTCTTTTGCTCTTTCAATTTACCATTTCAACCCATACCCCCAGTAAATTTTCCTACAAAAACTCGACCCTGAACGCCCCTTGATCCCATACCCTATCTTAGTACATATACATTCTTGGCCCATACCGTTTTAGTAACTTGACCCTGAAATTCTTGATTGTCTTGCCTTAATCTTGTTCCCACTTGCAGGATATTTTTACACATACTTGCTTATATCATGATTCATGTCGGCTAACAATAACCTTTTAGTAACTTCCAGTACTCCCACCCAAGTTCCAGCGATGGAATTGGACGTTACCCTTTTGATGGCTCCGGGAACTCCCACTCATCAACCTTCAATCCCCCCGTTCACGCCTCGCACTCCAAGAACCGGCATCCGAGCGTCCACCCTGGACACGGATCTGGAGTCTGACGATGAAGTGGCGCTCTCCCTTGCACACATTCCCAGAGGCCATCAGTTGATAGTCCATGGCTGCGTCTCCTCAGACCCGACCGAAACATCCTCCTCCCTGGTTAAAAAATTTCTCTCATCCCTTGGCAACGAACCACAATTTGATTACTTCAAGAAGCTTCACCTCGTATGTTGAGATCAGACCTAGAGCCGGTGAAGCTAATGCGGAGCCTCGGGTGGATATTCTGGAGATCATTTCATCAGCAATTGCTGCAGCCAAACCGGAGTGGGAAGCCAGATGGAGTGCCAGTAGGAAGGGCAAGAGTGACAAACGCATGTCCTGCAGACTGTTGGGATTGTACCCGGGCATCACCGACTGTAGCGAAATCCCTGGAGAGCACCTGCCAGTCATTCGTGATCATATTGAAAAGTTGGGATTTAGGGTTGCCTCCATTTTTGCCTCCTTTGGTGGTCCCCAGATCTCGTTTCTACTCCCCGCAGATGCAGACCGGTTCGCGGCTCTGGGATCAATCGATGTACCTGCAAAGGTATCCAAGCACTTGGCACGCATCGAACCACTGAAAGAAGTCCCAGTGGAGAGGCCTTTTGAACTGGTCATCTCGGGTGCAAGAGATTTCGATGAACTGGGCTCATTCATAGAGCTATGGGCTAGGAAGACGGTTAAATCATCGTTTGTGTGAGGTCGCTCCACTGATCTCAATGCTGACCTCTACATTTTCTCCATGGCTACCTGGTCCGACACGCTGGCCATTTTAAAAAGTGAGACGTCATTCCGGAAGAGGTTCCCCTCTGAGAACATAACCATGCTGAGGCTTTTATGGGACTATAACAACAACCCTCTGAACAAGGCATCGCTTGGGGAGCAGGTTTTGAAGGGGGCCGGAATGATTAGTGGTACTGTCAAGTCCTTGAAGCGCGAAGTCAGGGAACTGCATAGCGAGATGCGTTCTATGCAGAGCCAACAGGTGGACATGATGAACCACCAAACCAAAATGCTCGAGTTTATGACAAATCTTGACAGGAGAATCGGGACCACCCAGCAGGCCTTCTTGATACAGGGATGCGAAATTCAGATCCGTGCACAGCTGTCTGAGTTAAAGTCTCAAGTTGGCATGCTCCGAGTGGCAGCGCTCCTCGCTACTGATCAGGCTAGGAGGGTGGAAATAGAGACGGCTGTGGAGAGACTGAATGGTGACATTGCCCGAAAGAGAGCTGAGTTAGCTGACAACACGGACAGGCTCGTAGGGGTAATGGGCCTAGGCACTATGTCTCAATTGGCCATTACAAACCGTGCTCAGGGCCCAACACCGGTTGTAGCAACCAGCTCCCCTGCGGAAACGTCATCGGGCCCACAACCAAGGCTCAAGAAAAGGAAAACTCTGGACTCAAATAATTGTGTTGAGTGTGCGAACCTGGCCAGAGCGGCGTCGGTGCGTTCCTATTGTTTTAGTCTATATCTGGCGGTGGCGGTTGACGTGCGCATCCAACCCACTAGGGTCACCCTCAATGATGCAGTGCATGCAGCCTCCACCATCAGCGCCTCAAGGGTACACACAGCGGTGGGGTCAGCACAGAGGAGTCATATGAGGGGTGGTGATGTGCGCCGGCCTGCCTTTACTGTACCGTCCTTTCCTGCATTTGCAAAGTGGTCCACTCCTACCCTGTCCACCTCTTCTTGCATTTCTTCTTGTGTTTCTTCTTGCGATCCATCTTGCAATTCTTCTTGTGACTTATCTTGTGATTCCTCTTGTAACTCAAAATATGAACCCACGTCGCTGCTTGACATGCCTAAGATGTCAGAGACATCCAAGTCATCCTCAGATCGGTTGCATCCTGATGGGCAGTTGCCTTGTTATCCGAAAGATGAGGGTGTTTGTCATATGACAAATCGCGGATCACATGCCTCTAAATTCCTAACCCTGTTTGCTTCTTCATTTGTAGCTCGACTATTATTTTACATTTTAGTTTTCTCTTTCTGCGTAACTCATGCTTATGCCCAACCCACTGCTCCTCACTCCTCATTCAATGTATGTGCTTTGAACGCTAATGGGCTTGTGAGTCCAACAAAATTGGCTTGCGTGGGTTCAGCATTAGCTGGCTTCTTGCCCAAGTTCTTCGCACTCTCAGAGACGAAGACTACTGCCAGCGTAGCTTCAAACCTCCCCATTGATAGAGGAAAATATGAATTATTTGAGGAGAAAGGGGTCCAGTGTGCGTCCTCCCAACGGGGCAAGTGGGGAGTCATTTTGGGTATCCACAGAGACGTTCAGGTCATTGCTTGAGTGCCTATGGTACTGGAATCCCTAAAGGGCCGGGTGGTTGCGGTGGATGCGGTGATACCGACCTCTGGTATATCTCTACCGCATTGTGTGTTTGCAGTATATGCCCCATGCGACCCAGATTCAGACGATCTGTCACGACAGTTCTGGCCTCATCTTAAGGATGTAGTTTGTCAGACTGTGTCGTCTTGGTCGCTCTGTAGAGATCTTAATGCCACCGTTACAACATCAGAGCGGGCTGCTGACAACTCCTATGCAAGGAGATGTTTTACTCAATTTCTGATTGACACTAAAGGCGTCGATCTTTGGCAGCAAAATCACCACCGGAATCGGTTTGTAGACTGGACAAGCCATGGGTGGCAATCCAACAAAGACGGGAATATCATTGACAGAGTTGTTATTTCAGGATCACACCTGGTGGACTCGGATATTCGAACAAGCCCGATGTGGATCTCTGGCACCGATCATCGCATGATTGTTGCTGAAGTAGTCCTCAAATCTGGATCTGGAGGATCCGTTGGTCGTGGTAAGACTCAATATGCTCCCTTCAAACCAGTCCCACAGCCACGGGTTAAGTACCCCCCAAAATCGGACAAGTACAAGTTTAGGATGTTTGCGGATGCGGTAGATCGTCTGATATCAGCTGATGCCCAATTCTTTGAGGGAGGGGTTGTTGATGATGCAAGTTACATCAGACGGTATGGGAGACTAACAGCCATCATTGAGCAGGCAGCGGTCAGCACCTTTGGACGAGGGAAACTCTACAATCATGTGGTCAAGAAAATTACCTCACCCCGCATACAAAAGCTGGTCTCTAAGCTACGGAACATAGGAGGAGCTATTGCTATGTCGCGAGGTGACGTTCGCACCTTCTCTCATGGCTCTCAGCAGCTGTTCCTTTCACTAGGACATGAGTTCGGGTTGGCCAAAAACCCACCGCATCCCTCACTGAGCATCTGATCAGTATAAAACAAGGGCTTCACAAAGAGCTATATGCTGCAAGGAAGGCAGAAATCATAAGCCGCGCACACCACTATGATTGCAGCCGCATCTATAATGTCCTGATGGGAGGGTCCTCCAAGAAGCTCATGGGTGGACAGGAGTCGTTTGTCCCGCTACCGACAGCGCTCAACTCCATTCAGCATCCTGGAACTGTGGAAACTGACCCATCTAGGGTGGTAGAAATAACACGTCAGTATTTCCTCGACCTATACAAACGCTCACCTCCACCAGACAAGCCAAAACCATGGCTTTCGACTCCGTCAGTATGTGTTGTCAGGGACAAAGTGCAGAAAGATCCATTTGCGTGGCCTGTGGCTGCAACCCTTGCCGACTTCAGAGCAATGCTGAGGAAAGGGAATCCTCGTCCGTCGCCCAGTCCCAATGGGTGGGAGAAATGGTGTGTAAAGAATCTGTCCGACGGGGCTCTGCAGCTGGTGTTAGAGCTACACAACTACTCGGTCATGAATGCACGATTCCCGGGAGACTTAAAGGATACCCATTTGACTTACTTTCATAAACGAGGCGTTAGGACGGAACTCACTAACTGGAGGGGTCTTATGATTTCCAATTTTCTAGCAAATTCACCGATGACTTGGTTGAACTACAAGTTATCACCGTATGCAGCCAAACTTGGTATCATTCCAGAGACACAGGTGGCGACTCAACCCGGAGTTCAAACCCATGACTTGATGAGCTTCCTGTGCAGTCTTAAAACATGGTCTCGGAGGAGTGGGACGGAACTTTACCTCTTGAAGAGGGATCAGATGAAGGGTTTTGACTATCTATCTCCACAGGGATTCTATGATGCATGTGCGGCTTACGGTCTCCCACCTTCTATTTGTGAATTGGATCGTGCTGCACAAGCTCAAACTAAGTGCTTTCCTCGTACTGCATTTGGCATTGCTGAGCCAATCTTTGTAGAGGGCGTTACGAAACAGGGCAGACCCATGTCCCTGTTCAAATCGACCATCACCACAAGTCTGGGCCACAGGTACCTGGATGATATTGCGCGAAAGGATCTGGATGCGGTAACAATTTCGAGTCTGACCAGTTGTAATGCTGACCCTCACCTGCCCGATGACGCACGCTCCCTCACTGTGGTAATGACCAAGGCGACGGACAATAGCTTCTTAGTCGCAAAATCACATGATGGCCTGCGTAGGTTTACACTGGAAATGGAGCGCTTTCAGTACATGTATGGGTGGGTAACCTCGTGGGAGAAGACTACAGCCCACATCCTGAACTGCTCAGGCCCAAGCAGCAAGACACTCATGTTTCCTTCCATCATGACTAAGACAGGGGTGGACCCATGGACGGTGTCGGAACACGAGGTGCCAGTCTTCATTGAGGAGTTAAGCTTCCTTCGGATGCAGGTGGATGACCCGAAGGCTAGGTACGCCAAACTACTCAGTCTCATTGATACCTTCACATTCCCTAGCTTCTCAATCCGAGCCCCTTACACTCTCATCCGTAGGGTAGTGTCCCAGAACATCATCTCTAGATGTCAAGCGCTACTCTCACTTCAACCCATTACACATGCCGATGCGGTGAGACTAGATCAGCGGGTCATGCGACGGGTACATGGAATGCTGGGTTTTTCTTTTTGTCCATCTTCCCAGGTCGCGTCCATCCTGATCAGTTTGGGCGGACTGGAATTTCCATCCATTGCCAGGATCAATGCTGGCATCGCAGTTGATGGGCTTGCGAGGGACCTCAATCACCATATTCCGGCTTATAGAAATATGGCCAAAATCACCTTGGCTGATTGGACATGCCACATCAATGGATGTATCTACCCACTAGACAGGCGAGGTCACAACCGTACATTTACTCATTACGGTGGTTCTCTGCCATCAGCCTGGATTATTGCACAAGAACACCTAGCTAAGTTCAAGCTCTCTCTTCGTGTCACTGATCAAAGTCACTTGCTTGCAGGTGAATGCTCATTATCTCATGTGGTATCGCTAGTCAAGCCCCATCTTCAGTGGCCGGAACCCCCGTCAGGTCACCTCATCAGGTCGATTAAGGCAATGGGTTTTTCACTACTCTGCCAACTTGGACAATGGACGGATCTCAATGGTGGCTGCACGACCTTTGTCGCGCACCCAATTCCCCAGGGCAAGTGGTCGCCAGCTCAGAGGAGGAATTGGAGGCTAATGGAGGACGTCCTGGCGTCTGCGGAAATTGGCATGCTGTATGATGGAGACCCTGACCTTTTGCTTTCATGTCCAGTGAGGAAACGTCACGCTGAAATTTACATTGAGACCTTGGCAGCTCTTGGTCCACTGCCTCCCACCCAGGAGGCAATGCTCACGAAGCAATGGGGAACTGACGGATCGATGGTTCCACCCTCCGCCAGGGTATTGGAGGCGAAGTCCGTAACTGCCGCTGTGTCAGGCCCCAGGACAGTGGCACTCCGACTAACTGGCAGGAATATCTCCATACTGCAAGGTGAACTGATGGGTCTCATAGCTGGTCTAATTACATCGAGAGATGATTTTGCGGGAACACTGATTCACACAGACCACCTGAACTCGGTAAGGCTTATTGAGGACAGCTGCACCTCAATTAGTGTGGAAACCCGTCTCAGGCACATGAACGGTCGCTCATATTATAGGTGGATTTTCGGTCTGCTGGAGAACAGTTCGGCGAGAATTCTATATACGGAAGGTCATTCGAATCGGGAGACCCTCCCCTCGATTCTTAACAATGCGGCGGACCACTATGTGGTAAGGGCCCAGACAGACACTGATACACCCATAGCTTTGGTGCCCACCTTTGCAATGGACCCACACACCTTCCACTCTGCTGAGGATGGATGGATCAAATCCAACATTAGGAGCTTTGTGGACCGTATGGTTGCACACAAAACCGCAAGCGACTTGGAGTTTAGTCATGGAGTGCGTCTGCGTTGGTCAGTGTATGACCCGAATGCCCCACCAGAATTCCCGTACCTTAGGGCGCTCTCCTGCTACTCGGCGATCGTTCAACTCTACGCATGCTCAGGGCAACTTCCTACGGCGCAACGTCTATTTGACAGGGGCAAGTGTGATTCTAGTCAATGCCAGTTCGGTTGCCCAGACTCGGTGGAGGACGAGCACCACGTATTTGTTCAGTGTGCTAGGTTCGTATCCTTTAGGTTGGCGGCTCGTTGTGAGGTGGTGGGCTTCACGGAATCAAAGTGCCAAGAGTTCGTGGAAAAAGGATTGTTGTCTTGGCCGTGCATGCGGAGGGTGATACATGCAGCTGAGTCTCTCTTTCTTGATGATCCCTCAGTCTGGCCTCTATACTGCTCAGCGTTCTACTTAGGTTGAGTACCGAATGTTCTGAGGCTAATCAACCAGGAATCTCATGGCACAACCACGGTAGAACTCAAGCGGGCAGTCCAGGTCCTTGCCTTGGGGTGGCATCTTCACTCCATCCGCTTGGCAGGTCGCATCTGGGGTCAAGCCCAGCGCATTGTGGCTAGGGAGATTGGTGCTTAATTGTATGTTCATAGCATGTGCACAACTTGTGTTTTCTTGTGAAGTGGTGGCAAGCTTTCCCTACGAGGGTTTTGATGCTACCCCACTTCCTATTGGTAGTAGAATAGTTAAGCATTCTTTGTTAGGTCTATCGTGGCTCATTCCTGTAATGTGTCCATAGCTATTTCATAGCGTAGGTAGATATCAAAATAGTAACATAGTAACAGTGGTCACAGAAAGCTTTGTCCCTAGTGTGATATCAGTATGGTGGCAGTGTTGTGTATGATGAGAAACGAGGGTATTCAATCAAGGTTGAAGGTGTCGTCATTGTGGGTACACATCATCTATGGATATGTGTCATTTGTGGGTGCGTGGGCGCTAACAATCTGAGGCGGTGAGCACTTTTTCCTTGAATTAAGTATTAATCTAATAGCCTAGACTTTAGCTATTTTCTGTCCATAGGTATGACAATTCTAGTTGTTCTCTCTACCATTAAAGACGGACATCTGAGGTGCTATTTTCTGTCTGTAGACTCTCATTTTGGTCCAGCAATTGTCAAAAGATTAGTAATAAGTAGCATTCAATACTTACTTGACACTGTTGTCAAAAAGTTAGTAATAAGTATTGAACGCATGCTTACCTGCAGTTGGCGGTTACAAATATTTGGCTCTGGTTGTCCATAAAGTGCTGAGGCGTGAAAACCCATGTCCACAAGATCGCGTTGCCTCATTCTGAGGGATGGGCTGGATGAATTATTTGTTTCCAAAGAAAACATACTTATTACACAGCCCATCGGCCCTCAGGATAATTTATTGGGTATAGAATCTCAGTGTGTATCATAGCGGATGTGACTAATACTTAAAAGCTTGATATCGCGAGTCGACAGGTCCGAAATCCTTCCTGATACGTATGGTGCACCGTAACTTATACGAATATACGTTATTGCCTTATGCTGCGACACGGATCTCAAACTCTTGTCCTAGCGGAGTGGGCGATATCCGACTCAGAAAGTCATCCGAACATCAGGGAGGCACAGTATGGCATGATGCCATTACACTCAGGAATGCCTAATTGGGCCGTTGCCCCTTCATATCTCGTCCCAAACTTGTTGGCCGAATTGCCCCTATGGGATAGATGACATCACACTCAGGCTATCCAGTTCCTTACATTGCAAGCTAACTACCAATTTCTAGATGTAGTCTCTGGCATCTGCGGGACTTTAGCTGGGTTTCTTTTATATCTCTTCCTAGCTTCGATAACCTTAGCGAGAAACCTGGCGCAATGACCACTTTAGACTACGAGGGGACTCCACTACTCAAGGGGACAAAACCAACATCGATACCTTGGTCTCAGGTTCTGATCATCCTATTCATTTCGCTCGCCGAACCCTTGAGTTCACAAGTAATTTCTCCCTTTTCACCAGAGGTTAGTATCTGTTGTTGCTTTAATCTGATGCGAGCCTATCAATGAACTCAGCTCATTCGAGAAATTGGAATCACGCATGGGAATGAAACACACGTTGGCTATTATGTTGGAATATTGGTGCGTCTTTTACGTCTAACTTTTCCTCGGTCTCCGCTGAACCGCACCAGCAATCAGCATTCTACTTGTCGGAAGCAGCAGGTGTTTTCTACCTGGGGAGATTGTCAGACCGGATTGGTCGCAAGCCCGTCATCCTGCTTGGTTTGGCTGGAATACCCGTGTCGTCGCTGTGGTTCGGACTTTCTAAATCTATCTGGGGCCTCGTTTTAAGGTAAATAGCTTATCTTATCTGATCCAGACTGTCAAGGCTCTAAACGTGCTTTCAACTTTTAGCCGCTGCCTCTGTGGTATACTGAGTCAGTCTCTGAAATACCCAATTCCAAACTATCTCATGAAATTCATGAAATTGTCTAGATGGGAATGTAGGCGTCATTAAGTCGTGAGCAAGTATTCTATATGCATCATTCATCATTTTTAAATCACGATACTCACACAGAATGTTACCTGAATTGACAATCGCTGAAAATTTGCCTATAGTAAGTTCTCATATCTCCTCCAGTATGTCGAATCCCTAAACGTGAGCCAGATTTGGGGTTGTTTGCCTCTTCCTTGGACCATCGGCGAGACAGTGGGTTCTATACATAGCACGGTAACTGCATTTACACATCTTCTATAGGTCGGACCTATCATCGGTGGCTACCTCTCCCGGCCTGCAGAACGATACCCTCGTATATTCGGAGATTTCCAGTTTTTCAAGACTTACCCATACTTTTTACCTTGTGCCATCCCCTCTATATTCTCCGCCGTTGCTTGGGTTGTTGTGTTCTACCTACTCAAAGAGACTGTCAAGTCCCCTGTTCCAATCAGACATCTCTTCAGGACCGAACAAGGAGAGACCTCACATAGCACACCTCTTCGACACGTTCTCAACTCTAGGGTCATCATCTCGGTGGGCAATTACGCACTTGTCGCTCTTATTGAAATAGCATATTGCGCCATACAACCTCTTTTTCTCGCGACACCCATTGATTTTGGTGGTCTGGGACTTCCTCCCCCGACCATTGGCAAGATTCTTGCTGCAGGTGGAGCATTGACAGGAATTTTCCAGATCTTATTCTTCTCACCAATTCATCGACGACTGGGCGATAAAGCCACATTTGTGAAAGGGCTTGCGGGTGTTCTTCCTTTATTTCTCACGTTTCCGATTGCGCATCTGCTAGTCAAGACATATGGTTTCAATGGTCTTCTATGGGTGGTAATTGCTTTGCAGTCAATTATGTCATTTGGATATGGTTTGTCGTATGGTGAGAATCCGTAACCGCAAGATTTTTCCTCTTATCTCATACTCAATTGTCTTGTTTGGGCTTGCTAGGGGCAATCTACATGTATATAACTGCTGCTGCGCCCGACAGAACCTCACTGGGCGTGACACACGGCTTGAGCCAAGTACGTCGCTATATATAGCAAGAATCGCCACTGATGTCCAAATGCAATGCAGATGACGGTAAGCCTAATGAGGACTATCGGCCCGGTTGGTGCGAATGGCCTATTCTCTCTGTCAATTGAACATGGGTATCTTGGGGGTCATCTTGTTTACTATGTCCTTTCCGTCGTGACAGGTATCGCAGTTGTTGTTGCGAATTACCTGTTACCTCAAAAGGTTTGGAATTAGTCATAATAATTGTTTACCTGGACTTTCTCCTTGGTCTTCCTAATTGCTAATGTAAAGATGTATCTGATGGATCTACGCGAGGTATCAATTTTGGAATTTGCAATGGCAGTCATAGTTGGACCATACTTTGCTCGTTGGCTTTCAAGCTGAAAGAACATTGTATTCTGGATCTTGCAGCTTAACAGACTGCCTACCAATCTCCAACTGCATTTTTGTAATCTACCGTTCGAGATGTCAAACTGCAGTTCAGGTGTTTTAAGTCCAGTTCCATTTTCGAGGAGCTCAATGGTCCCATGGATCAGCGCTGTCAGCGCCGATCCGAACAGGTGGCAGTTTTCAGGCCCCGCGGTAATTGAAATCGCTTGAGCTTCCTTCTCACCTTCTCGCCTAATCAAGTAATTCGTTATGTGCCGTCATTGGTGGGTTGCTTCTTCGAACAGCATCTATGTACTAGTCGCTCTTTCAAAATGTTCGGCTCAGAAGGTGACCATGATAAGACCCCGCCACCGACAGATTGCAAGGCTTGCTTTCAATCTAACGTCGACGGTTTTGACTACTTCCGGTCTTAATAACTAGAGGATACCTTGCAAAGGGCCGAGACAAACCTTTCGATGATACACGGACCAAAAGAATTGTCATTGGCCGCTCTCGAGGTGCAATCCGGAATCTCTTCGACGACCGCCATTTCTACTTCGTCTAATGTTGTTGTGACCGAGGTTGTCTCGTCCATCGATCCGTCAATGTCTCCTTCCAATACGAAATTGCAGGTCTGCCCTCCGACCAGCGCTCCATCTAAATTACCTCCAACATCATCTGAGGCGTTATCAGCTGCACTCGAAGTTTCTTCTGCCGTTAGCGCCGCAGAAGATATTGCTGACGTACCTACGAACACATTCTCACTTAACAGTGTGAAAGCATTATCGGGTTCCGAGTCTTCTTATTTTTCTGTCGGTATGGACAAGTTTCGGACATCAATACCAACCCCATTCACAGTACTGAGGGCTTACTCAGTCAAGGAGGACAGTCCAGCTCGCGTTACGGCGGACTCTTTACAATTCGGCCGACCCCTGGATGATCCGCCCAAACGTGGAAGGAAACCAGTTATAGATGAACCCTTCGACAAGTTATCCAATGACATGTTGCCCTCATCATCCCTTTCGACTAAGGCATCATCAGCAACGGCTTCGTCGCCGCTGGTGCCCCTTATATCTGTGATGGAGCTTATGGACGAGGCCACACCCCTCCTGCAATCTGCGAGGAGGATACCTTGGTCGCAAGTATCCATACTCATGTTCCTTCAGATGGTAGGACCCCTTACAACGCACGTTGTGTCGCCCTTCACCACGGAGGTATGCTCGTGACTCCTTGGGAATGTTTTGCGTTCTTATTTCCACTGTAATTTAGCTCATTCGTAGTGCTATTGGCCCTAATATTGGGACCAACGAACAGCTTGAATACCTTGCCGAGTTTCTGGTATGATCCTTCCTTTGTATCATACGACATGGAAAGTACAATTGTTGATGAAAATCAACAGCGATCCATATTCTACTTTGCTGAAGCTTCAACGGTTCTTTTTTGGAGTAGAGCTTCAGATAAGGTTGGCCGCAGACCTGTCATCCTCGTTGGACTAATAGGTTCATCCTTGTCCATGATGTGTTTCGGAGTTTCACAGTCCTTTTGGAGTTCTCTTGTGAGGTTAGTCGGGTACGCATTGTTTGTGATTAGATGCTGACCATCATCGACGATAGTTGTTCTCTGATGAGTGGGCTTAGTGAGTACATTCCTAAAGCTTATCTCGTCCCTTTCATGACGTGTCGATAGATGGAAATGACGGCGTTATAAGAGGGTAAATTCTACTCTCTCTGAAACTCAGCAATGATAATACGACCTCAATTTACAGCATGATGGCTGAAATGGTTGATGCAGCGTATCTGGCTCGGGTGAGGACATAATCGAGAGTAGTCTTGACTCGTTAAAACATCTTCTTAAGATATATGCTTTCATTCCACTCGCAAATTCTGCTGGTGCATCGGTTAGTGTATCACTACCCCGTGGTTTGATGACTCAGTTTTGGCACTAATAGATTGGCCCAGTCATCAACAATTTACTTTCTCGTCCTACTGACCAGGTATATATCCAGACTTTTGATATCTTGTATCTTTTCACCTCGTCTGTTCCTGTCATACTTCCGATCACATCATTCTTCTTGGCATTTTTCTTTCTGAAAGAGACTGTCATGTCGCCTGCTCCCTTATCGAGTCTGTTCGAACTTCCCGAAGTAACGGATCCAGAAGATCATCACGAAAGTGCATTGACTCATGTCGCCTCTGCATTGCATGTCAGACCACCCGAATTGCAGGACGGCCTCGCACTCGGTGGCGCTGCCGTATCGGTTGTGGCCAAGAAGCTGCCTTTCAACCCTACTCAGCTGTTATCCATACGATGTCTCTTCATGAATCCACCAGTCATAATTGCCCTCGGAAACTTTGCTTTCCTGTCGCTCATCGAAATCACCTTCAGAAATATCCAACTTTTGTTTCTCGCAAATTCAATCTCCTCTGGAGGCTTGGGTTTATCTGCTGAAAGGACCGACAACATCATTTCGGCGTGCGGAATCATAAACGGCGTTGTCCAATTGATGTTCTTCACGAGAATACATGATTATCTAGGACCCAAGAAGTCGTTTTTGTGTGGCGTTGCATCTGCCGTTCCGCTATTTCTCATGTTTCCTGTCATGAGATTCTTTACCAAAGACGTCTGCAATGGCATTATCCTTTGGATAGCTCTTGGTATACAAATTATACTGTTCCTAGTTTTCAATCTGGCATTCGGTGAGATTTTGAGGCTACCTTAGGAATAATTCCTCATTTCCAGAGCATAGGCGCAATATTTATGTTTATAACTGCGTCATCGCCGACTCCAGAGTCAATTGGTGCCATTAATGGTTTAAGCCAGGTATAAATGTTTGTCTCTTCGTTTAGTCAGATCTCCATGATTGGTTAAACTTGTAGATGCTTGCCAACTCACTGCGAGGTATTGCGCCGGGGGTGACAAGTAATTTGTTTGTGTTGTCAGTTGAGAAGGGTTATATTGGAGGTAACTTGGTCTACATTGTACTAGCAGCGATAGCTGGACTAGCGATGGTGGCGGCATGGCATCTACCGCATGAGTTGTGAGCCAGGTGTTTGATCTACATTTTAATACATCTTGTGTCAGTCATTCGAGCCTCAAAGCCTGGAATGACGGATCAACGGTTCGATCCGGTCCGACTGAACCCGATCCGATGGTCGTGCCCACCTGGTTCATGAAAAACTATATCCTCAACGATGTCCAGGTCCTACATTCCCATGGATGGAAAACCCATGAACGGGCCAAATCTTACAACGTCAATGGGACGTATCCAATTAGTGAGATGATCCTTCATTATTTCTGTGCAGTTGCCTCGTGTTTCGAAGTTAACGCCCGATTCAGAGCTTACACATGATTTATTGGAGATCCGATACACGTGCATTGATGCGTCCATCAAAATGGGAATTTATGGAATGAATAGAGCCCTTGATGAAAACTTTTGTGCCGAACCTTCCTATCCACTTCCATATCCTTCCCAAGCTGTCTGCGTTCAGAGGATTTTCAGGAATGTAGTCATCATCAACCTGACTATGGTTATTCAAACGCCAGAATGGGAGAGTGGAGCTGAAGACACTTGTGCATGAAGCTGGCCCTGGCAACTGGCAAAACTATACCGGAGTCTCTGAACCTTGCTCACTCTTGTTTTCTTTATATCCTTGAATGCTGCATACTGGCTTTCTCAAACTGTCATAATGACGACGTTATTACTCTGCTCACCGTGCCTAGTGACTTGCCTAGAATGTTGTATAAGTGATCAACAGCTATGGCTGCCCTCAATGGTGGATAAGGTGTATTATGATGCATCAGTGCGTTCTCAGGCTCTCAGCATCCCCTGCTCTGTTGATCGCTATACTCTGGATACAAAACAATTACTTATCTGCTGGGGGCCTAATCTTCGTACACCTTGTTTGATAGGCTGCACTTCATACTTCCACAGCCTTTCCACACTACTTTGGTGACAAATCCTGTCTGTTTTCAAGGAACAAAATGGTACTTCTGCTCAACTTCTGTTAGTCTATGGCAGATCATGCTCACAATTGCATGATCCTTGGAACAAACAGTGTTAGTGTCTCCAATCAGGTAATCTGGTAGATCTTCTGGTCCTTCTTTCTTAGGACTGTCCTACCTTTACCTTGCTAGTCACTGAGTTGTCTCGCCATACTCCGTGCCTATCGCCAGCCGCATCTTTGTGTCGTACTAATATTCACGAAGGCCGACCGGAGGGAATGATTTGTTATATTGTTTCTTGCCATTGTTAGTTTATCGGTACTTCCACCAGCAGATCTTATATCAAGTGAACCTGGAATATTTCTGGAATCATTGATCTACCCATTCATCTGTTCAACAGTCACACAACATCAACATTACCATGACAAGAGTAACAGAACATTGGGTTCCCGACGGAGAAATCGATTAATCACATGCCGCCGGGGTCAAAAACAGTCGGGCATAATTTCAAGCTTCATTATTCATCATCAAGTACCAAAGATAAGGAAACAGTACAAAAGCAAGTTGATATAGTTGTCTTTTCCACAGCCAAGCTCTACGAGCGCATGTCAGCTGGAAGCTAAGCGACACTAGAGGTAACAATTCGTAACCGTCAGTGTCAAACACGAAGTGGTAA
>QFEW01001472.1:0-11291 GCA_003316525.1 Termitomyces eurrhizus
AATAAATATAATATAATATCAACTACAGTAAGTAAAGCTATGTGGCCAACACCACATAGCGGACTACGCTACACCTCTACGCAACCCATCACACAATGCAGCACCAGGCCCAGCACCACAAATCAACCCAGCACTGCAAAACCCTTCTCAACCACCTCCACCACCTCTAGTCAACCTCTGAGGATGGCCCACCAACTCACCACCCCCGCCACCCCTGTGTGGAGACCAGGACCTCTCCCTGACAGGAACAACCCCCATTGAGACAATAGACCCCCAGGCCAGGAGCCCCTAGGTGAGCCACCCAGAGGAGGCCCTTTAGGAGGATGGGGCCCCACTCTCGGCACCTTCCCTCCCCATGGAGGAGAGGGTAACCATTACTACTACTACTACAATGCAGGACCTCCTTTCTGCAATGCAGCAGGACTAGACAATGCCCATGATGCCCTCACCTGCAAAGGATGCTTGGATATCCAGAACCTCAACACATTTACAGGCTGAGACCTCTGAAAATGGCATACATTCCTAACTCAATGTCTTAACATGTTTTAGGCAAAGCTGCTCATGTTCTAGATTGATAGCTTCAAGGTTGTCTTTGTCACCTCATACCTCCAAGTGATTGCCTTTGACCACTACATGGCCCTCATTCAGTTCAACCCCAACAGCCCAGCATTCTCTCACTGGCGAGCCTTTGTCAATGAGTTCTTTGAAAAGTTCAGAATCTATGACACTGTGGCTGAAGCTGAGGACAACCTCTTCAACCTCTGGATGCATTCAGAAGAATGCTTCACCACATTCATCATACATTTTGAGAAGGAAGCTTATGAGACAGGTTGGAATTACAGTGCCCTCCAGTATGCCTTTTGCCATGCACTGCCACAATGCATCAAGGACATCCTCCAACTCGCCCCAAAACAACTCTCCTATGACAGATACAAGGCCCTTGTCATGCAAATTGACCAGCATTACTGGGAGGACCACAGTGAATACTCAAACTCCTGGGCCCTCTGGAATTCCCAAGGAGGCCCATCCTGGTCTTCCAGTGAACCCCCAACACTCCTAGCCAAAACTCCAGTTCACCCCCCTTCCCCAGTGGCTGCCCCCTGATAAGTCATGGCCCCTCCAATGCTAATCCTGGTAGCAGTGCCCACCTCCAGGCCTAGCTCAATGCTGCTGTGGCCATCAACAACTCTGGCGATGCCCCAAGCCCCAACAAGCTCCTAGGAAACCCAGATGACCCCAAATTCCCCAACAAATGGAACAAAGAGGCCCTCTGGGCTAACTGGCTCCAGAAGAAGGGATGACCTTGGATCAAGGTTCCAAAGGATGTACAGGATTGACAGAGAAGAGAGAGTGCCTGCATACTTTGCAGTGAGAAAGACCACTTCATCTCTGAGTGCTCTCAACAACAGACTATGGAACGTGCTACCTGGACCTTTGAGAGAGATGCCACCTACAAATACTTGGAAAACAACCTGGCAATTTAGACCTAGAAGACACACTAAATCACGGAATTGACCCCAACATCTTTTCTACCCTGGTCTCTCACCTATGCTCAACAACACTCATACAAAACACCCTCATGGCTTATTTATCCTCCCACTTCTCCCACTCTCTTCTTCTAAAAACCCACATCACCCCCTCCAGAGACCCCCTCAACACCCTCAACACCCTTGTTGATAGTGGTGCCATAGACAATTTCATCAACAAGGTCTGGTCCTTCTTTGCCCCAGAACCTGCTCAACAACTTCTGATCTCTGTCCAACTTTGCCTCTTCAACGGAGATGCCTCCGCAGCTCGAAATATCACTCATTTTGTATATATGCCTATTACCTTCACTGATGGACAAACTCACACTCTCTGGATGCTAGTAACCAAGCTCCACCCCTCTGCACTCCTGATCCTGGAGCTTCCCTGGCTTCAGGACACCAACCCTCATGTCAACTAGTGACACCTCACCCTCCACCTGAATCGGGAACCAGCAACTCTCCTTTGACATCTCAGATTCCCCAAGCCCCAATTCAAATCCAAAGGACTCCTTGAATGGGACCACATCACTTTCTGGGCTCTAGTTTTGCTCATCATGATCCTTTGTCATCAATGCCAGGTTGGACAGCGCCCTGGGACCACTATTGGCCCTCATCAACAGCGGGGCCACCAGAGTCTTTGTTAGCAATGCCCTCAACCTCTTCCATGATCCCTTCAAGCAACTCCTCAACTTGCAACAACTTGATGGCACCCCCTCCTCTTCCAGCCCCATCAGGAGGTCTTACTCAGGGCTAGTGATCCTAGACAATAGTTTTGAATTCACATTGGACTTTCTGGTCATATTGCTTCATGATTCAACTCTACTCATGCTAAGACTCCCCTGGCTATAGGACATGAATCTCAACATCAACTGAAGAATGCTCACCATGATGTTCCCAGATCCAAAGACCACCCAACAACCACTGTCCACCTCTGGGCCCTCAGAAGCAACCTGATGCCCAAAGCACCAAATCCTGGGACCAGTCCTATGCTCCCCAGGCTGACATCCTTGACTGTGCTCCTGACACCTGCTTGAGTCTGCAACCAACATCTGCTCAAGTCTGCAAGGCCCCTGACCAACCTCCTGGCATCCCTCAGAACAAGTACAAGGGACCAAATTACCTGACTTGGTCTCAGACATACACCCCTCCCATTCTGACTTGCAGCCTGACACCCTTGATCAATCTGGAGATGCTTGATATTAAGATTATGGGAGCTGCCCTCTTTGCCCATCTCATGCAGGAAGGGACCCTCACATTTCAGTTACACACCTCACCCTCTCTTCTGGAAGAACACTTATGAGCAGATGCTATCCTCCTGGAGAAAAAGACTGAGGAGCAGATCTTATGAGAAGTAGTTTTCCTGGAGTACCATGAATTTGCTGATGTATTCTCTGAAGGAGATGCCAAGGAGATCCCTCCTCACTGCCTCTATGACCACACAATTGACCTTAAGGAAAGGGCCTCCCTACTCTTTGGCAAAATATACAACATGTCAGAGGTCAAACTACGTGCCCTCAAGAACTACCTTGATAAAATGCTCAGGAAGGGATTTATTCACCTCTCAGCCTCTGCCATCAGAGCTCCAGTTCTATTTGCTAAGAAGAAGGATGGCTTGCTCTGACTTTGTATTGACTATTGAGGACTTAATAAGATCACCAAGAAGAACTGCTACCCACTCCTGCTCATTAGTGATCTGGTTGATTGACTGTGCAGTGCCAAGGTTTACATGAGGATCGACCTCCACTCCAGTTACAACAACATCCACATTGCCCCAGGACATGAGTGGAAGACCACGTTCTGCATGCAGTATGGTCTGTTTGAGTACCTTGTAATGCCCTTTGGAATGACTAACTCCCCTGCCACATTCCAATACTTCATGAATGACATCTTCTACAACATGAGCAACATCTTTGTTATCGTTTACCTGGACGACATCCTCATTTACTCTGACTCAAAGATGGATCACCAGAAGCATGTCTGGCAAGTCCTTGAACGCCTCTGGGAGCACAACCTCCATGCCAAGCCCAAGAAGTGCTCATTCCACACTGAAGAAGTTGAGTATCTCGGCATTATAGTGTTCCTGAACAGCATTTGCATAGATCTCTACAAGGTCAAGGCCATTGTCAATTGGCTGCAGCCCCAGAACATCAAGGAAGTACAGTCTTTTTTGGGTTTTGCTAACTTCTACCAGAGGTTCATAGACAACTACTCCGATATCACAAAACTTCTCAACCGGCTCACATGCAAGGATGTCACATGGAACTAGAACAGTAAGTGCCAGTGTGTCTTTAACTTGCTCAGGGAGGCCTTTACAGTTGCTCCCGTACTCCAGCACTATGACCCCACCCTCCTAGTTATTCTGGAATGTGATGCCTCTGACTACGCAATCACCAGGATTCTCTCGCAAATGGGACTCAATGGCAGGGAACCCTGGCCAGTTGCCTTCTATATCTGGTTCATGATCAATGCCAAGCTCAACTACAACATCTACAATAAGGAACTCCTTGCCATTGTCAAAGCCTTCAAAAAATGGTGAGCCTTACCTTGAAGGGCACGGCACTAGATTCAGGTCTACTTGGATCACAACAACCTGCAGTACTTTACCATGACCAAGCAACTGAGTCAATGACAAGCCTGGCAGTCTGAAATCCTCTCATAATATGACTTCATGATCCAGTACCGCCCAAGACAACTTGGAGCCAAACTCAATACACTCACCTGATGACTTGACATTTACCCCAAGAAGTCATTTGAGGCAGAACACAATGCATTCAACTATTGCATGGTGATATCTCCCAAACATCTGAGTGCCATACTAATTCTAAATGATGAAAAAACTCTAAGCCAGATCTGCCACGCCCCCCAAGACAAGTACTTCACTGATCATGACCCCCATGACTCCTTTGACAAAACTGACCTGGACCCCACCTTCTTGTCCCCTGACAAAAAGCTTCCCTTCTGGAATGGCTGCATCTATGTCCCAGATCACACCCAACTTTGATACAACATCCTCCACCAACACCACAACCACAAGCTCAGGGAACATCCCAGGATACATAAGACCCTCCAGCTTGTCTCCCAAACTTATTTCTGGCCAGAATTGAAGAAAGATGTGACCTGCTACATTCAATCATGCAAATCCTGCCTCCAGGCCAAGGTCCCCCAACACCGGCCCTACAGACTGCTGAAACCCCTGCCAGTCAGACAATGCCCCTAGTCCTTCATATCTATGGATCACATTGTTGAACTCCCAGAATCTGAAGAGTTCAATGCCATTCTTGTCATTGTATGTAGGCTAATCAAGCAGGGCATCTTCCTACTCTACCAGATCATGGACACTGCCCTGGACTTTGCCTGGCTGTTCCTTGAGCATGTTTTTGCCAAACATGGGCTCCTGAACAACATTGTCTCCAATCATGGTCCGCTCTTCATGTCTAAGTTTTGGACCTCTCTCTCTACTGCCTACCACCCAGAAACCAACAGCCAAACTGAAAGGGTCAACCAATCTCTTGAGCAGTACCTCTGGCTGTATGTCAACTACTTGCAGGATGACTGGCATGCTGAGCTCCCCCTGGCCAAGTTCACCTACAACAACACACTGCACTCTGCCATCAGGGTGTCACCCTTCTTTGCCAACAAGGGGTACCATCCTCGACTGACCCTCTCATTCTGAGACATCCCATCACGCTGCCCACAAGGTCACCCAGGACCTCTGGTCCCTTCACAAGTTCCTCCAGAAAGAGATTGACATTGCAAACTGAGCCTATATGAAACATGACTGAAAACAGGAAGACACTCCTAACCAGGACAAAGGTATAGTTGGATTAATGCCACCTCCACACCTGTCAGCCCTCCTCAAAACTTGATAACAAGCGCCTCAGCCTGCTCAAGATCTTGAAGAAAGTCTTGTCCCACATCTACAAGATCAAACTCTCTCTGGAACTCAAAGATCTGCACCTAGTCTTCCATGTCTGCCTTCTGGAACAGCACCCTCCAGATCCCTTTCCTGAATGATGCCCTGACCTCCCTCTCCCAGTTGAGGTCAAGGATGAATACCACTACAAGGTTGACAACATCCTCGACTTCTGGGACATCCATGGATGACCCCACTTCCTTGTACAATGGAAGAGATACAGCCCAGAAGACAACAGTTGGGAGCTGTGCTGCAACCTTGAAGAGGCCCTTGACAAGCTCTGGAACTTCAAACAATGACACCTGGGAAACACTTTCCCCAGGTGCAGGATCTACAAACGGCAGTAGTGGGCATAACCCCCACCTCTAGGCTCAATAGAGATTCAACTCTCATGTATACTTCTTGTTTTTTCTATCCTTTCTTACTTCACTTTTCTTTCTCCTTTGATATTCTAAAGATAGTCCAGAAATTGTCCCCTCCATGACAAAACCTAGAGAAGTCTCTTAGTTTATGGTTTGTTTCCCTTACAATACCTACATTGACTCCTGGGTCCAAATGGGCAAGTATGTACATTTTTCTACTTTACAATATGTTACAAGTATAAGGCAATGACTTCAGAAAGAAAGCAAAGAAAAAAGAAAACAGCAAGAAAGCTGACTACCATGGAGTCTTTGGAACCTCCTCCTCCTCAGGACCTGCCGGCCAACCCTGGGCCCCCTCCTCCAACTCTCCTGGAATGTACTCTTATGATGCCTCTTCCAGTAGCTGATCCTAGGATGGGAGTGGCTCGCCTTCATCTAACACCCACTTGAACCATGTCCCTGGAGCAGGGACATTCCTTTGCTGATGTGCCACCACCACTTTCTCCAGCAAGTTGAGGCTCTGCTCCACTCTGGGGATTGTCAGCTTGGGCTGCAGCTGCCCCATTTAGGAGCAGTCAATGCTTCTAGGCTCAGCCTGAAGATGTCAGTATCAGAGCATCTGGGAGATAAAGATACTTACTCAGAGCAGCCATATGGGCAACCACCACATTCTGCAGACCCGGAGGAGCCAGCTCTATATGACCTGTCCCTTGCTCTAGTCAGGCCTGCAGTGCATTCTGCTCAGCCTCTACTTCCCACTGGGCAATCCGTGCTGCCTCCAATGCCCAAAGTGTTGCTTCTTGGTCCTCCTCCACCCATTGCCAGGCCACCGCCTCCTGCCTTGCCCTCTCCTTGCTATGTTCCAGAGACGCTTGGATCTCTCAGAGGTGCACCATTGTCACCTGGTGCTGATCCACGAGTTTCTTGCACTCCTGCTCAGTCTGAGCCAAGTGCTTCTGCAGTGTCTCCACCTCAGCACCCAGCAGCCACCCCAACAGAGGAGAAAACAGGCACAGAAGAGAAGCTGGGACTGAGGGCTTTGGAGATGGGCATGCCCTCTTCAAAGGCCTAGGCAATGGGCTGAGCAACACCCTCCTCTTCTCCTTGTTGGGGCACTCTCCACAATCCTTCCCACTTGCCCTAGCCCAGGTTGCCCAGTGCATTACCAGGACCATGGGTTGGGACCAGCCCCCCATCTGGACAACCCCCTAGCCTCACTGGCTAATGCACCACTCAGCTGGGCTCCTCCAGATTCTCCTGATGACCCCACACTGGGCTTCATGACCCAAGCCCTCTCCTCCACCCCCATCTTTTCAACAGCCATCTCTGCTCACACAATATGCAAAATGCTCTCCAGAAAGCTGACATGGAACACCACTTGTGGTTGAGCCGGCACACGTCACAGACTGAAGAGTCTCTCCAGAACTGAGGACTTGGAGCTTCAAAGAGGCATAGCACCACTCAATGAGTGCAGTGCACACACTAGGACTGACATCAGTGGACGACTTGGAAGTAGGGACTCACTTACCAGCCTATTGCTGATGCACCACTTGTAGGTGGGCAACTCATGAGGCCTCTCCAAAGTCTGCTTGGGACAACCTCAGAGGCAGCCTCTGGAAGGTGAGTGAAGCCTGCCTCTGGAGCAGGAGTATTGCATTGTTCTAAAAAAAGGAAGTCAGTCATGCCAAGCAAATGCGCTGTAGTACTTGGTTGCAAGTAGTACTGATAGTTCTGGGGCTTTCTTGAAGTCTTAGAAAGTTTCCCCTAATCCACACTAGTACTTGAGGATAAGGTTGATGTATTGAGTGCTTTACGGAATATCAAATATCCTGATAGGCAGAAGAAGGTTCTCAATAAACTCCAGCCTAAGTAGTTCACTCTTTGGGAACCACTGAGCCTTTGCCTACCAATAGACTTCTAATAAGAGGTATTCAATAAACTCTAGCCTAGGTGATTCACTCCCTGGGAACTACTGAGCCTTTGCCTATCAAAGCCTATCTATTCTCTACTAAACTTGGGCTATTTATACTGTTTTTCTGGTGCACAGACTACTATCTACACATGACTCTTTGTTGTAAACTCTCCAGCCTCCAGAACATATTTGATAGTCTAATTTCCCTTTTGAGAGGCCTGTTTTGGTGCCACCAGTTCCATCATTCTTCCAGATGTCTCTGATTGCCACTTCTCCATTTGCTTGAGCTCCATTTAGCATGATTCCATTCATAGATCCTTCTTTCCCCTTTTAGTGCTTCCCTGCATTTCATGCTTTTTTTCTTTACCCTTTCAGTTGTGTCATTGTCAGATCTGATCTTTAATCCAGATCACTACAATTTGATCTCATTTTGTCACTTCTGCCAGCTCCCATGCTTCCCCTTCCCATTACAGTGGTTGGACAATTGTTGAGCTATTAATTTTTGAGCTGGTCCCTGACTGTTGTTCTGTACTTTTCTGTGTATTTATTGGGGTATTTTTGGAGATATAATTTGTTGAGACTGCTACTAGGAGGCTTACAGTTTTCAGCCCATAATTAAATGTTTATTTTGACTTCTGGTGCATGGTGTGTCCCTGACTGCTAGTACAGCATTGTATCAGCACATGGCTGGGCAAGTGCTGCTATATGCTCATGATCAAGGCAGTGCTGGTACCTGACATCTTGGGCATCCCATGTGACAAGGGGGGCTACTTCATCAGTAGACAGGGGTGTCAGGGAATGCGTCAGAGTATGTGATATGGTTGGATTGGATGGTAATTTTTTTTTTTTTGCTACGTGTTAGGAGACTCCAGCTTTCATGCTTGGACCCCCAGACCAAGCCACCAGTAACACACACCTTGGAGGGTCTCAGCACTGAGGCGAGGGTCATGTCATGACTTCTCCTACCTGAGACCACCCCAGGACACCTCCAGAACCCCATCCAGGACTCCTCCACCAACCCCACAACACAACCTCCACCATCATGACTGCTGACACTGCCATCATGCGCATTCAACCCAGCCATCACACCACACCCCCTGACAGCCTGCATCATGACCTCAGAACCACCTGCCTGCACAACAATCAATAATCAGATCACGTCAATCATTCTGGCTATCATGCATCATGCATCACAGCCACCCCTTCATGCCAATTGATTGCGCACTCTGCATGCATGATTTCCAACATCCCAGAACTCTTCAGGAACACGAAGTAGCCACTATTGGTACTTAAGGAGTAGCTACCCACTTTTAGTAGGCTAGTCTTGATATTATATTGATTGTTTGCATGCCCCTTTGATTGACTGGTATGCACTGACTAGCACACTTTGACTGGCATGCTCAACTTGTTTGTGTGCTCTTAAGATTAGTATGCACTTTGTGACTTAAGTTTTACTGACCTGGTCTTGTCCTAGAACTCCCAGTTCTCAACTTGACCCTATTTCCTCATCCTTTTGACTTCATCTGATCCCTGGACTAAGTCTCTTACTCTGGAAATTCCTTGTTCACATCTTGAACCCTGGAGTAGAGTCTGGAGTTCCAGACACCTGAGTACACGTAGATCAAGTTTGCCTTGTAAGAGCATTGCCAGAAAGCCCCTGACTCAGCAGAATCTGACAGGCTCAAGGGTGCAGAAGGATACCTTGATAGCATCATTGTGGAGCCAACATCAAAGACAACTATACCACCAACACCTCCCACAACTAAGTAGTGAGATGTAGCCCCATCTGCTCAAGAATGGCAAGTAAAGAATGTGTGGGCACTGGCTCTAATTGTCTACAACTTGAAAAATTCTATTGGGCTTGGGATTAAAATGACTGACATGGCAGCAAAGGCCTGGTCTATACTGCAGGAGATATATGGCATAATCTCTGATCTAGAAGCAAACTCTGCTAAAAATGCATTGAGGGCTGTAAGGGTGACCTCTAGAGGCTGTGGCTCAGTCACACAGCTGGCAGAGAGAGATCCACAGTGTATTAGAGTATGTACTGACAATATCATAATAACTACTCATCTGGCAGAGGGAGATCCAAAGAGAACAAGTCTAGAGATTCCCTATGCCAGGTTGGATGCTTCTGAGGCTTCTGAAGCATGGGAAACAACTGTACAGTACAACAAAACCTTAAAAACTCGAAAATTAACTAACCAAACAACTTGCTTGTATGGGCCGTTGCTAGCACGGCATGACCGAGATCTACCTGCCGAATTTGATCGAAACGTCGACGAGACCGAGGCCTACAGCATAGGGTGTTGAATACGTGACGTGGCAGTGTCAATGTGACCACGTTAGTGTGACTTGCCAGTGTGGCGCGACATGGTAGCGCAGAAGGGAGAAATACCGGCAACGTTTGTATAATATTCAATATTCGAATCGTATATAACAGTATCCGTAATCATAACATAAAAAAAAAAAAAAAAAAACAGAAACAAAAAAAGGCATAAATGTTTCAAAAAAAGCAAAAAAAAAACATTCAGTTGTCAACAACGTCCCTGTATGCGTAGAACGTGTTGGCGTCAACACGACCGCTGTACAATAATAAGTACATCCTTGTACGACGCGCCTTCGTATTCGTGGCCTGTAAAGGGATGTTATTAGACGAATTACGTCGAAAACTGGCAACTCACCTGTTCCTTGTTACCATTTAGTTCCTTGACCCTCCCTGTAACCCCTTTGATGCGCTCAAATGCTCGAATAACATACGTGTGCGCATATCTGGTCATCTGTGAGTTTAACAGAGCCAAAAAAAAGGGGCAAAAACTACGTACTTGATGCCCTGAACCACACTGGTCCTTCTGCTTTCCCTTTTTCCAATTTTATACGACGAATTGCCGTCGATAGGTCGGGAAACCGCGTAGGATGATTGTTCGGAACTCGACAAGCAAATCATGGACATTATAAGATGGGAATGGACGTTCAAAGCAGCGCTCAGGTTGAGCAATGTCCAGGACACCGTGACGCGTCGAATACACGCGTGACAGTAACATATACGCATAAGCGTGGCTCCTGCTGGCTTTAAACAGCCAATGTTAACCCCCACGTCGTCTTTGGAGCGTCCGCACGCAGCTAGAAGCTTTGCTACTCGTCCTAAAATCGAAATAAAATAGTTCGAAGTACAATCGATAAGTCCGACGTACTAATTTATTACAAATACCTGCCCGCGTCTCTCTTGTTAGCTTCAAACGAACGCGTGCCCCTTCGTCGTCCTTGGAGCGTCCACACGCGGACGGAGGCTTTGCTGTACGTCCTAAAAAAAATACCAGTAATAATAATAATAAAATTGTTCGATCCACTACTGACCAGCCATTATGACACGTATTCGGCTGCTGCCTGGAGCTAATATAATGCAACGTTGTAAGACGAATCTTCACCAGTGAGAGTACGAACGCCGACGGTATGGTTGGGATGATGCGAAGCAACAAACTATACAAGCTCTGGCATAGAGTCAGCGTCAAGATAACGGTTCTGGCTATACCCAAGGCTTATGCGCGGACGAACAAAGGTACTGCCTGAGACGTGTA
>QFEW01001476.1:0-12016 GCA_003316525.1 Termitomyces eurrhizus
CTTTTATTGATTTACTGGACCATGTCATACAGCACATTGTGATACGTCCATGACTCTGTATTATATGGCACTGTGGGCACTGCTCTGCTCTAGTGTAGCAGACTCCACTGAATACATATGATATGGCACAAAGCAAGCTCCTGTACAATGTATGACAGTTGTGATGTCTCTATGTGCAGATCTCCTGTTCTGTCTGATGGATCTATCCATTATATTTTGCAAGCATCTCACCTGCAAATGAAACATTAGTTTGCAGGATTTCTATGTGGCCACCAAGCATGTCAACTTGAGTCTGGTAGCAATGGAAAAAGTCCTCAATATGCAGTAACTAGCTCTCCTCAGCTGTGACAAACCAATCCCACACCTGCTCCTCAACATTCCGTAATGCTTCCTGGAACCCATTCTCCATCCTGTTCAAATGGCTCTCTACCCCTGCCATTACACCAGCCACAATGTCCTCACTGTGACTAGACTCCATTGCCTACTCCTTGCCCTTTCTCTTGACCAGAAAAGGATCTGCTGGATAGTTGGAGGTCAACAGTTGGGATGGATGGATGGACAGTTTTGATGGTCCTGCAATTGGACTGACTGATTCATCTGCTAACTATTGGTTAGCTATTTGAGCAGGAAAAGAGTTTTATACCGTCATCACTCTTAATAATTATCACTGACTTCTTTCTTAGTGGTTTTTTCCTCTTTTCCTTATTGCCAGGCTTGATGGTTTTCTTAACAATCGTTAGGCTGCATGTTTGTTTGCAAATGAGCTAGCAGGAATTGCATGCAATGCAGCCCTTTGTCCTGACACACTGTAGCTGCTTACTTGTGCAATATTGGCAAGGGGGGTTAATGTTCTGACCCTTGCGACAAGGTGCTGTCCTCAGATACCTGCCCAACAGCATCCCTCTGGTAATTTTCCCCTTTGGTATCCTGTCCCCTTGTTCTTCCTCTTCCTCTTCATCCTCGTCCTCATCCTCATTCTCCTGCTCCTTCTGTCAATAATAGGTACCAGGAGGATGTTGACCAATATAGGTCATCCATTTTAGCTTCTTGAGATTTGGCGACAGACCAGACAAATCTCCTGCCACTGAAGAACTCAGTTGTTTTCTCTTCTTCAGAATTGGTGATGGACCAGACAAATTTCCTGCTGCCAGCCTATGACCTATCCGGTCTTCTCATGCTGGTGCTGTCAACGGACCAGCCTCAGTCAACAGATCAGGTCATTCTTCACCTCCACTTAGTTCTTCCCTCTCTTCCGCTCCTTTAGGATCATTTCTTTGTAGCGTCCTTCAACTACCTGGTCATATCCTTGTCAGAAAGCTTGCTCTGGAGTAGCAGAATAGCTTTGTTGATGAAACTTCTCCTGGCATCAAGGAGAAGTTTCTTGTCATCTTTGACCTGCCTAACCATCAACTACATATCAGTTTACAGGACGACTATTAGTGCATGTCTATTAGGCAGAAGTGCTTGCATCTTACCAGGTCCTTCTGCTGTGCTTTGAGTTGACACAGGTCTCCTCTGAGAGCAAGGTATAATACTTGAACATCTACATTAATGACCTGTTGGTGGAGTTCTTCATTAGACATGGCAGATGGAGGATTAAAGAAACAGACAAGAACTTTACACAAAGCAAGTTCTGAAAATAGATATCATGTGACCCTGTTTAAATTACAAAAGAAGTTTGATTTATTGCTTGACAAACCTTACTTTGTTTATCTTACAGTTTAGTAAATAACAATTAGCTAAGCAAGTCAAAAATTCCAGACAGTTTGATATCAATGCACTAGTGGGAATTGAACTCACCTACTGCAAGACACAATGAATACCAATAAATAATATTCTAGTAGACCACCAATGCTTACTGTATACTGCTATAGTCTAAATAAACATCAGTCTAATATTCTGTGTGTGATCAAAAATTCTTGACAATTTGATGTCAATGCACTAGAAGGAGTCAAACCCACCTACTACAAAATACAAGGAATACCAATTGAAAATATTCCACTACATCACAGATGCTTACTATATAATGCTATGATGTAAATCAATATCAGTCTAATATTCCGCTACACTCCATGGTTTTCCTCTTTTCTGTATACTTCTATAGTGTAAATAAATATCAGTCTAATATTGTCAATTCAATACAGATGCACCAGTTGTAGTAAATTTTTTGATCCATCCATGTATAGGATACCACTCCAGCAGACCCCTTCCACCCTCTGTCAATTTACTACAAGTAAGAATTGATAACACTATCCATTCAAATTCTATATAAGTCTGTTTGTGCATTACATGAACACCGTCCTGACTTGTAGTAAGCGTCTGTGGTACAATAGAATATTGATAAATTGATATTTCATATTGTGCACAGGAGGCAGGTTTGACTCCTGCTAGTGCACATTATATAATAGCAGCAGGCTGCTGATATCTGCTAGCGTTATGAATTTGATCTGTTCAAAACTCCAGAAATTTCTGCAATGGCATAAGATGGACAAATTTGCACATGTATTCATTCCAGTGCACATGACAAGTTGATAATACGCTGTGGCTGGCTATCTTTGTGCTGATCTTTGTAAAAAAAAATAGCCAGCTCTGGTGTATCATCACTTGTCACATGCACTGGAATGATCACATGTACAAACTCCTCTATCCTATCCCGCTTCAGTAATTTCTAGAGTTTTGATCAGATCAACTATTACAGGTGCTTACTACAGGTCAGTACAATGTACATGTAGAGCAAAAATGCACCTGTATAAAAACACACCATTAGACCCCATTAAGGTGGAGTAGGAGGAGTAGAACCCACTGCTGTACACAATATTGAATATCAATAAACAAATATTCCACTAAACCACTGAAACTGGTTGCACCGCTGATGTCAGCTACCGTCCGCTGACATGCTAGCAGATAGTAGACACTCACACACCCTCTTTCTTCCCAGTGCCATCCTCTCCACTCCCCACACTACCTCACATGCCATTCTCATCCACTACATGCACCCTGCTTCCCTCCTCCCCCCTGACCTGATGTCCAATGTCTGCTACATCTGGCATACTAGCAGACACCCACGCTCCTTTCCTTCTCCCTTCCTCCTCATTCTCCCCACCCCCATCCCTCTTTTGCCACCTCTCATGCTCTCTGAGATACCACCTTATGCAGTAGATATCTATGCACCCCGTTTTTTTCTCTCCTGCCCTGATGTCAGACAATGCTGAACAATGCTAGGGGTTGCCAATGGATTCCCATAGATGCTGGCAGATACCAGCAAATATCTGGCAGATGCTGACAAATGTATGACAGATATTGACAAATGACAATGAATGCCAGCAGGTCACAACGGCTGCTGACAAACTCTGACAGATGCCAGCTGATGGCTGCTGATGCCAACACCCCTTTCAAGCCATGAAAACTCTTTTGGGAGGTATGCCACCTCCCTTCTACCTCAAAATATCTATATGAGGACCTGCAGAAACATAGGTGAGCATCCATTCATTGTATTATCTGACCTTTGAATCTATCCATTAGTAATGGACCTGTGGTGCAATGGTTAAATATGCATTCTATTGCTAGAGGCTTCTCCAAGGCCAGGGGTTCGATTTCCCTCCACAAGCATGAGGAGATCAGAGTTGCCTTTTTTTTTTAGTCCAACCAGCCTCTGTGGACCTGTGTAGGCCTCTGCAGATGTCCGCTGGTGCTCTGTGCAGGCCTGTGTGGGCCCGCATAGATTTAAGTCCATCAACATATGTTTGTGTAGATGTCTGCTGGTGGCTTGCATAGGCCTGCGTAGGTCTGCAGAGCCCTTTTGTGGACATACGCTGGTGTCAGGGATGGGAAAAGGAGGGAAGGGGAGACATGCAGCCTTGAGTTATTGTGGGGAGGAAGGAAGAGGGAAGGGAAGTGAGGAATCTCAAGGAGGGTTTATTCATGCCATGACGTCCACCAATTGTAAGGGTAACCTCTAGAGGCTGTGGCTCAGTCACACAGCTGGCAGAGGGAGATCCAAAGTGTATTAGAATATATACTGACAATATCAAAGTAGCTACTCACTTGGCAAAGGAAGATCCAAAAAGAACAAGTCTAGGGATTCTCTATGCCAGGTTGGACGCTTCTGGGGCCTCTAAAGCGTGGGAAACAACTGTACAGTACAACAAAACCTTAAAAACTCGAAAATTGCCTACACAAACACTTGTATAAATAAGAGGCAAACTCTGGCAAACTCTGGCTTATATAAGCAGTCTGGAAGCGGTGCTAAGTGGGCCCACACTTGTCTGAATGGTGGCCAAAGAACCAGAGCATCTTAAGGGCTGAGAGTAGTACTAACAGATAGTGTTGAAAGAATAGAAACAGTAAAATGAAATAATGTCAGAAGAAATAAGAGAATGAATGAAAGGAGAGTGAAGAGATAAGAAGTGAGAAAAGGAAGAAATGAGGAGTCCCCTGACACCAATGGAGGAGATTTTCACTTGTAGGCTGATGCCTGCTGGCAGCCGCTGATGCACATTGATGTCTGCTAGTGTCTGCTAGCATCTGCCAGGCCTGCATGTGCATGTGTGTGCCCACCTTTTATCGATTCACTGGACTATGTCATACAACACATTGTGACATATTTGCGGCTCTGTATTCTATGGCACTGTGGGCACTGCTCTGCTCCAGTGTAGTGGACTTTGCTGGACATATATGGTACAGCACAAAGTGAACTCCTGTACAACATATGACATGTACCGTTGTGATGCCCTATCCTGGCTTCAGAGGCCCCAGAAGCATCCAACCTAGCATAGGGAATCTCTAGACTTGTTCTTTTTAGATCTCCCTCTGCCAGGTGAGTAGCTATTATGATATTGTTAGTATATATTCTAATACACTTTGGATCTCCCTCTGCCAGCTGCATGACTGAGCCACAGCCTCTAGAGGTTGCCCTTATATGGACACATATGGTATGGCACATAGCAAGCTCTTGTACAATGTATGACATGTACCATTGTGATGCCCTATTCTGTCTGTTCACTAAGCCACTCTTGCAATTTTGATTAGAAAAGCTCATAAACAAAATTGATATAACTCAATTAAATTGATCCAACAAAATTTGATGAGGCAGCAAGTTCAGGAGGAGTGTTGAGAATTGAGACCTCCTGTCTATTTTGTTATATCTCTTTTTCTTTGATTACTGATACTAAAATTTTCTGAGCTATTCTTCTCTATCATATCTCAGCTGTTTACCACTTTGTTGGTTACATCTGAAGTATGCTTCTACTTACATTAATAACCAACCCTACTTATATTTATAAATATCTTACTCTACAGTTTCAACTTACATCTATTTTTCCAACAGGTAAAGTATTAATGAAGCTGTTTATCACTTGTTTAATTATATCTGAATCACTACTTACATCTATTTTTCCAATACTTTTTGCTGAAGATTTTTAGCCTCCTCTAATTTTTCACCTTATATAAATATTAAAGCAAGGTCAGACTGCCATGACCCCTCCCTGAAACCCACAGACATCTACCTCTGGCAGCTTTTCTAGAACCCTTTGCCCACCACCAACAGCTGCCATCATGACTGCCAATACTGTCATCACATGCATCAAGCCCCACCATCATGTGCACTCCTGACAGCCCTTTCATCATGGGATGCTGGAATTACCTGCTCTACAATCAATGCTTGGATCACACCAATCATCCCAGCTATTATGTGTCACACACTATGATCAATGCTCGGATCACACTAATCACTCTGGCTATCATGCATCACATGCCACAGCGCTAATTGATCACATGCTCCATATGTACAATCCCTGGCATACAATTGACTCCCCATCCCACTGCCACTCATTAAGTCCTGGAAACTGTCTCAGACATCCTGGGAGCCCCATGATACTTATAATTATAACCACTTTCCTGCATTTCCTTAGTCTTGATATTACAATTACTGTTTGCGTGCCCTCTGATTTGATCAATATGCACTGACTGGCATGTTTGGCTAGCATGTGTACTGAGACTGGTATGCACTTCATGACTTTAAGTTTGTTAACTCTAATCTTGTCTTAGAACCCCCAGTTCTTGACTTGACTTTAACCTCAATCCACCCTTGACTTCTTCAATCTCTGGGCCAAATTCCTGATCTCAAATATTCCTCTTTTTGCATCTTGAACTTCAGAGCATGGTCCAGAGTTCCAGACACTTGAATACACATAAATCAAATCCACCTCATAAGAGCATTGCTTTCCTGGAAGGCCCCTGAATCAGTGGTACCTGACACAGACATGGCTTTAATAACTCTTTTTGAGCATTTTAATGTGCAATAGGCTCTCTCAATTTTTGAATCTTTTTTCTCAAAATTTAGACTGAGTATGTAATAATATCCCAAAAAAATTTATTGCATTTTTATAACTTTCAAGGTTAGTTTTCTTCTAAATTTTTGTTGCTCTACATAAGAATGAAAATTACAGACCTGTTCTCAAATAATTAGATAAGTGTTCATCTACATGAACAATTACATATCAATTTTATTATTGTTATTGTATTATATATAATACATACATAAAAAAAAAAGTATAAGAGTTAAGAACTGATATATATGTAGTTTTAATTGATTGAGTATAGTGAAGAAGAGATTGTGCTTCTATATTGATGATACTTTACTAACATTTCAGTAACTGCAGCCAAAAAGTTTTTTCTTCATAACTTGTTTTTGAAAATTCTTAGATTGCTGTAAATTTTCACTTTTTTTAAAAAAATATTGCAACAAGGTTAGACATGGCTTAAATAGTATCAGGATTACTGTCTCCAAATGCTTCACTCCTGACTTTCAGAACTTTTTGTTGAATATTTTCAGCTTTCTCTAGTTGTCCACTTAGTCTCAATGTTACAGCAAGGTTATACATAGCTTTAAGAGTTTCTGGATGATTGTCTCCAAACATCTCACTCCTCACTTTCAGCACTTTTTGTTGAAGATTCTCAGCTGCCTCTAGTTTTCCACCTTGCCCAAATGTTATAGCAAGGTTAGACATAGCTTCAAGAGTTTCTGGATGATTATCTCCAAATATCTCACTGCTCACTTTCAGCACTTTTTGTTGAAGATTCTCAGCCTCCTCTTGTTTTCCACCATGCTGAAATATTAAAGCCAAATAATACATGGCTTCAATAGTGTATGGATGACTGTCTCCAAATGCTTCACTCCTGACTGTCAGCACTTGTTGTTGAAGATTCTCAGCCTCTTCTTGTTTTCCACTTCGATTCAATGTTACAGCAAGGTTAGACATAGCTTCAAGAGTGTCTGGATGATTGTCTCCAAATATCTCACTCTTCACTTTCAGCACTTTTTGTTGAAGATTTTCAGCCTCCTCTAGTTGTCCACCTATCATAAATATTGCAGCAAGTTTCAACATGGCTTGAATAGTGTCTGGATGACTGTCTCCAAATACTTGACTTCTGACTTCCAGCACCTTTTGTTGAAGATTCTCAGCCTTCTTTAGTTTTCCATCTAGCTGAAATATTAAAGCCAGATAAGACATGGCTTCAATAGTGTATTGATGACTGTCTCCAAATACTTTACTTCTGACTTTCAGCACTTTTTGTTGAAGAATTTCAGCCTCCTCTAATTTTCCACCTTCCACAAATAATACCACAAGGTCAAACATGGCTTGAATAGTGTTTGGATGACTGTCTCCAAATACTTTACTTCTGACTTTCCACACTTTTTGTTGAAGATTCTCAGCTTCCTCTAATTTTCCACATTCAATAGATATTGCAATAAGGTTAGACATAGCTTCAAGAGTTTCTGGATGACTGTCTCCAAATACTTCACTTCTGACTTTCAGCACTTTTTGTTGAAGACTTTCAGCCTCCTCTTGTTTTCCACTTTGATTCAATGTTACAGCAAGGTCAGACATAGCTTTAAGAGTTTCTGGATGATTATCTCCAAATATCTCACTCCTGACTTTCAGAACTTTTTGTTGAAGATTTTCAGCCTCCTCTTGTTTTCCACTTTGATTCAATGTTACAGCAAGGTTAGACATAGCTTTAAGAGTTTTTGGATGATTATCTCCAAGTATCTCACTCCTCACTTTCAGCACTTTTTGTTGAAGATTCTCAGCCTCCTCTTGTTTTCCACTTTGATTCAATATTACAGCAAGGTTAGACATAGCTTCAAGAGTTTCTTGATGATTATCTCCAAATATCTCACTCCTTATTGTCAGCACTTTTTGTTGAAAATTCTCAGCATCCTCTAGTTTTCCACCACGCTGAAATATTAAAGCCAGATAAGACATGGCTTCAATAGTGTATCGATGACTGTCTCCAAATGCTTCACTCCTGGCTTTCAGCACTTTTTGTTGAAGATTCTCAGCCTCCTCTAGACTTCCACTTAGAGTTAATGTTACAGCAAGGTTAGACATAGCTTCAAGAGTTTCTTGATGATTGTCTCCAAATATCTCACTCCTCACTTTCAGCACTTTTTGTTGAAGATTCTTAGCCTCCTCTAGTTGTCCATCTTTCTCAATTATTGCAGCAAGATTCAACATAGCTTGAAGTGTAGCTGGATGATTGTCTCCAAATGTTTTGCTCCTGACTTTCAGCACTTTTTGTTGTAGATTCTCAGCCTTCTCTAGTTGTCCACTTAGTCTCAATGTTACAGCAAGGTTAGACAAAGCTTCAACAGTTTCTGGATGATGGTCTCCAAATATCTCACTCCTCACTTTCAGCACTTTTTGCTGAAGGTTCTCAGCCTCCTCTAATTGTTCACCTTCTACAAATATTGCAGCAAGGTCCAACATAGCTTCAATAGTGTATGGATGACTGTCTCCAAATGCTTCACTCCTGACTTTCAGTACTTTTTGTTGAAGATTCTCAGCTTCCTCTAGATTTCCACTTAGCCTCAATGTTACAGCAAGGTTAGACATAGCTTCAAGAGTTTTTGGATGATTGTCTCCAAATATCTCACTCCTCACTTTCAGCACTTTTTGCTGAAGGTTCTCAGCCTCCTCTAATTGTTCACCTTCTACAAATATTGCAGCAAGGTCCAACATAGCTTCAATAGTGTATGGATGACTGTCTCCAAATACTTCACTCCTGACTTTCAGCACTTTTTGCTGAAGATTCTCAGCTTCCTCTAGATTTCCTAGTTTCAATGTTACAGCAAGGTTAGACATGGCTTTAAGAGTTTCTGGATGATTGTCTCCAAACATTTCACTCCTTACTTTCAGCACTTTTTGTTGAAGATTCTCAGCATCCTCTAGTTTTCCACCATGCTGAAATATTAAAGCCAGATAAGACATGGCTTCAATAGTATATGGATGACTGTCTCCAAATGCTTCACTCCTGACTTTCAGAACTTTTCGTTGAAGATTTTCAGCTTTCTCTAGTTGTCCACTTAGTCTCAATGTTACAGCAAGGTGAGACATAGCTTCAAGAGTTTCTGGATGATTATCTCCAAGTATCTCACTTCTCACTTTCAGCACTTTTTGTTGAATATTCTCAGCTGCCTCTAGTTTTCCACCTTGCCCAAATGTTACAGCAAGGTTAAACATGGCTTGAATAGTGTCTGGATGACTGTCTCCAAATACTTCACTCCTAACTTTCAGCACTTTTTGTTGAAGATTCTCAGCCTCTTCTTGTTTTCCACATTGATTCAATGTTACAGCAAGGTTAGACATAGCTTCAAGAGTTTCTAAATGATTATCTCCAAATATCTCACTCCTCACTTTCAGCACTTTTTGTAGAAGATTCTCAGCCTCCTCTTGTTTTCCACTTTGATTCAATGTTACAGCAAGGTTAGACATAGCTTCAAGAGTTTCTCCATGATTGTCTCCAAATACTTGCCTTCTGACTTCCAGCACTTTTTGTTGAAGATTCTCAGCCTCCTCTAGTTTTCCACTTAGTCTCAATGATACAGCAAGGGCAGACATAGCTTTAAGAGTTTCTGGATGATTGTCTCCAAATACTTCACTCCTTACTTTAAGCACTTTTTGTTGAAGATTCTCAGCCTCTTTCAATTTTTTATTTGCCTGAAATATTTCAGCAAGGGCAGACAAGCCATCAATAGTATATGGATGGTTATTTCCAAACACTTCTTTATGCTCTTCAAGTACTTGCCACATAAGATGCTCTGCATCATTCCAAAAGTGTGTAGTGTAAAAAATCATCAGAGGTGTTGATACAAATTTGTCCTTGTCACATTTATAATTTAAAAAACCCATTAATGACTGTACATGCAGCACAAATTGGGCTGCATCATTATATGACATTTCTTCATTTCCTAAGCAATAAAACAGTTGTTGTGCACATTGCTTGGCTTTCTTCTGCTGCTCTTTTGATAATGATTCAAAAGCCCAACTATGAGCAAGTGAATGGATCTCCAATAGCATAACTCCTTTTCCTCTTTTTTCTACCAATGAATATGAACATAGTATCCCAACTGCTTCTTCAAGTAAGTCATTACTCCAATTTTCATCATTTTCTACAAACTTTGTAAGAAAGTCATATAATTCTTGAGTATCCACTTTATAAGTATCAGAAAGCTTTTTCCAAGCTTTTTCCAGCATTGATATAGGTATTTTAGAATTGTGTAACACGCTACATAACATAAGAAGTGCCTTTGCTTGTTCATTTAGCTTCTGATAGCTCAAATTCCATGTAGCAAAAACAGAATTTTGATAGTTATCAATTCTCTGATTTGTAAGTTTTGTTAAATATTTCATTTTATCTTGTTTTAACCTTTCAAGGTATTGCTTTACTTCAATTTGCTGATTAAGAAGGAGATAGCTTCCTGCTTGAACAATAGCTAATGCAAAATAACCCAGTTCTTGAAGAAGCTCATTCACAGCTGTTTGCTCAGTTTTTTCCCTTTGACTAGCTTTATAAAAAACCTCCAATGAGTCTTCAGCTATCAATTCTCCAATTTTATAATGGTTTTTAGGTGCACATATTTTTGTTGCTTCATTTCTGCTTGTTATAATAATATTTCCATGACTGCATGTTGGAAAGTATTCTTGCAAAACAATATTAGGATCATCAGCACCATCAAAAAGCATTAACCATTCATTTTTCTGATGACAAAGCCATAAAAGAGCAGCAGCAGGTGTATTGTCAGGCCAATTGGCACTCTGGACAAGTATAGTTAAAAACTGCTCAATTGCAGCTTTGGAGCTAGCATCTATCATATATATAGAGGAAAACCTAGTTGATTAAATTAAATCATAACATGTGGAAAATTACTATCTCATACCTGCTTCCAAATTTTTTACAAAATTCCAATGCAATTTGTGTCTTTCCAGCTCCACCCAAGCCATGTAGCACACAATGCTGCTGCTCTTGCATTTTCAATGAAGATTGATCAGGATCAAAACACTTTTCAAGATGCAACAAAATATCTGCTCTGCCAGTGAAAAGTGGAGATGGAGAAGGAACAATAGGAAGAAGAACTGGTGCAGATAGATGAGAAGATGTTTGTTTAATAGAAACACTGATAGGCATAGTTCCACCTTTTAATAAGTGTCAGCAAATAATACAATCAACTAAGTAAAGTATCTTACTCAAAACTCCAAGAGTGGTTTTCTGAAAGCAACTATGTAAAGCATTTGTAAGACTATTGATTTCCTGTGTAACTTTGGGCTTTTGTAAATAGGACAGAGAATGTGTTTTAATTTCTCCATGCCTATTCCAATCATCCAAGGCCATCTTTTGAAACCCTTGTTCTACATTGAGTCTGTAAAACAGCCCAGGTGTCTGCACAAATTTCTCTCCAAAATTCTCAGCTAGCCTTTCACAATTAGTTGCTATTTGACGAAGAAGTTCTATCATTTTTTTGTCAATGCCATTGGTAGGCTCCCAAGAAACAACACCAGGATGCCCCGCTCCTATACTGACCAAACATGCTACTGATTGAAAAGGGCCAGAAACCATTACAGCCTCTTTCAGAACAAGCTCGGTTGGGTTGCTATAACCCAAATTTGCACCTACAAAGGTCTCATAAACTCCATCAGAATCAATAGAGACATGTTTGAAAAGATCAGGAGCAGCA
>QFEW01001479.1:0-14024 GCA_003316525.1 Termitomyces eurrhizus
AGCTGCATATTGCCTGCTATAGGTGCAAGGCGTGTAGGTTCCATAAGCGTAACTGCAGCAAGCAGGCTAAGAGTGTTCAGACAATTGGTGACCAAGAACTTAGTCAGCTCAAAAGAAATCTGAACCGTAAGGTGAACTGAGCAAGGTAAATGGAGTACTCTGTTCTATGTTGTAACTATTGACAAGTGGTAAGTATTTATAGTAAGTTCAAGTTCCCCATTGCCAAGGCAGGGTGGAATGGTAAGAATGTAAGTGAATTAAAGGAAATTACAAGCTAGCTGTCCATTCTGTCTGTCTTGAGGTCGCCAAGTGCTATCATGCACCACAGTAAAATGCCAGTCCAGCTGTCACAAGTTATTGCATTATCTCTAATCTGTAAGCGCTGTCACCAGCTAGCTGGGCCATGTGCTGATTAATTAGTGCCATCTGTCAAGATCTTACCAACGGTGTGATGACAGCTGTCATTCCAGCTGCTGCCGGCGTTATCACTGATCAACCTTGATGGTTGCTGTGCATGTCCATTGGAAATGGCCTAGAAAGAATAAATTGTGTGCACCAAGTTTGGCACAAGTGTGGCAAGGTATCCAGGACTGATGCTGAGCCTGCCGTTGATGCACCTAGCCTTTATGGGGTCCTATCAACGCAAAAGTGCATCAGCAGGATTTAAGTGAGATTCAATATGGCAAAATGTTGGTATGATCAAGCATTCATTGAGAGTGGCATAGAAGTGATGGACACTGAGATTTAGATGCAGAGAATGGCTATGACCTTTTTGGTGGGCCCCAATGTAGTACTTGGTGGCAAGTATTACTGTAGTTCTGGGGCTTATTGGCAACTCAGAAAGTCTCCTCTAATCCACACTGGTGTTTGATGGTTGCTTGAGGTAATGGGGTGCTTCACAGAATATTAAATACTCTGATGGGCAGTAGAAGGTGCTTAATAAACTCTAGTCTAAGCAGTTTACTCCCTGGAAACTACTGAGTCTTTGTCTACCAATAGACTTCCAATGAGAGGTTCAATAAACTCTAGCCTAGGTGATTCACTCCCTGGAAACTACTGAGCCTTTGCCTATCAAATGCCTGTCCATTCTCTACTAAACTGGGGCTATTTATACTGTTTTTCTGGTGCACAGACCACTAGCTACACATGACTCTTTGTCTCAGTCTTTCCAGCATCAATAACATATTTGTTGTGCCAATTCCCATCTTTGGCATGTCTGTCTCAGTGCCACCATTCAATTATTGTGCCAAAATTCCTCTTTGCTGTTCTAGAATTCTCCTTCCCCATTTGTCCCAACTCCTTTTAGATTGCTTCCATTCATTGATCCTTCTTTCCCCTTTTATCCTTTTCCTGCATTCCATGCTTCTTTTGCTTTTTTCTCTTCTTTTTCCCCTTCTGGAAGTGCCAAATCGGTCATTGCAGATCAGATCTATCAGATCTTGCTTCTCTGAACCAGATCATCACAATTTGATAGCATTTCGTCACCTCTGCCAGCTCCCATGCTTCCCCTCCCAACATAACAGTGGCTGGACATTATTGAATATAGCTAGAGCTGGTCCCCTCCCCTTATTGTTCTGTACTTCCTGTGTATTTGTTAGAGTGTTTTTGTGGAGATATCTTTTGTTGAGACTGCTACCAGGAGGCTTACAGTTTTCAGCCTATAATTAAATGTTTATTTTGACTTCTGGTGCATGTTTTGTCTCTGACTGCTGGTACAGCATTGTGTCACTAGATCCAAGGGTAGAGTAGGATGTGCACCAGTGACCATGAAGTATGGGTGAGCATCCAAATCTCTGCCTAATAGTTATATAATTACTCCACATCACATAGTAGAAGAACCAGAACCATTTGGTGCAATCCTCACAGGCTTAGAACAAAGCTTGCCTGACATCCCAATGAGGTCTTCCAATTCTGACATTAGCTGGTGAGTTGTAGAGAGAGATAGTAATACCTCTAATTTCATACTTCTTTTCCAACCAGGCAGTGACCTGTTTAAACTGTCCAGCATTGTCTGTGATGATTTCTGCCATGCAGCTCCAGCAGCAAATCACATCTTCAAACAACCATTGACCAATGGTCTTATAGTTCTCCTTCCTCAGGGGTCTACCTTCCATCCAAGAAGACAAGGCACATCTGCCATGTACTATGTACTTGCAGCCACTGGATGCTGGTGTCATGTGCATGGTATCAATGTAAATGGTTTTGAAGATAGGGGGAGTATAAGTTACTGTTGGTTCTCTGTTGACCACTGTCTTTTGTCTGATTTGACAATTGTAGCAGGTTCCAACATACCATTGTATATCCCCTTCAAGTCTAGGCCACCAGAAGTGCTCTTGTATGAGCATTCTGGTAGCATAAGCTCCTCTATATCCTAAGGCATCATAGGCTGATTTGAGCATGAATATTTGTATGTTAATTTGGACTATTAGTTTATGTCTTTCCTTATAACTGTGCTTACACAATCTCCCCTTCTTATCAAAGAGAAATTGCCTAGCAAACTTCTTAAACTTCTCTGGGTCCTAGCTTTGTAGACTTTTGGGCTCTGTGCCTGGGTCTTGCAACCAGCTCTGAACAGTTGGCAACAGATTATCCCAGTCTTCACTCTTGCTACCTTTCTGGTGTTCTAGGTAAGTTTGTGTGTCCTCCACCCTGACTTCTTGGTCTTCTACTGATAACAGAGGCATGGTCATAGCTAATACTGCTACTAGATTCATGCTTGTCCCCTGTGATTGACTCAAGACTCCCTCCATAAGCTCTTGCCCTTGGGACCTGGCTTTACCAAGTTCTTGCTCAAAGTCTGATACCTCAGTAACCACCATGTTTAGATAGCCTCCTCTGGTATCAATTTGGTCTGCAAACTGTTCAAGTTCCCAAGGTTCTCAATCCTTCCAACCAGGTACATGATTGACCATGTCTGGATACTCATAGTTTATAGGCTTGGCTTCATCCATTAACTCAGGATCAACTGGTGGGTACTCCTCATCTCCTGGCTGTTTAGGCTGCCTTGACAAGCTATTCACACTGAATGTTTTGCTTGGCACATGCCTCAAAGTAAAGTGGTAGAGTAGGACATTCTCAATCCACCTCATGATAGTAGCATCAGGTCCTACTTCTGGATTCCCTAGCATCCCTTTCAGATACTTGGCATCTGTCTCCACTACTAGTTTTGTACAACCAACCAGCCAATGTTTATTGGCTTGTAGAGACTGCATGAGCCCATACAGCTCTCTTTTTGGTTGAGAAAATCTAGCTTCTCTCTCATTCAGGGTGATAGATCCCAGCTTGGCACAAGTGCGCTTCTTAGGATTGTCTGGGTCCTCTTGGAAAATTCCAAAACCTACTGCCATCCAGGATGTATCCACTGATAGTACTGCACCTCCTGACTCATAGTCAATGTGTTTCAAAGGAGCACTTTCTGCTAGCAACATTTTCATTTGTGCCATAGCAGAGCACTGTTCTTCTCCCCAGGTAAAAGGTATATTATTCTGAGTAAGCTTATTGATAGGTGCAGCTACCTTGGCATAATCCTTGATAAAGGATCTGAAGGTGCCATGTCCCTAAGAATGACTTTACTTCATGTGTATCCTGGCAGTCACCCCATCCCATTACTATAGCAAATCTCTTGGTCTCTGGCTTCTGCCCTTCATAAGAGCATCTATGGCCAACCACCACAATCTCATCTGCACATACTACTGATTTCTTTCCAGAGAAAGTTCCCCCTGCATACTTGATTCTTTGTAACACTCTATTTACATTGAGTAAATGCTCCCATACAAATCTCCTGATGCCTAAGTTCTCTGGTATGACTTCACAACTACCATCTGGCAACTCATATCTATGAGGTGGCCCCCTGACTAGTACATCATCAATGTATGGCCAAGTTACATGTGGTATTTCATCCTTCAAGATGAATGTAATGTCATCATGGAAGATAGGCACTGAATTTATCCATCCCATTGGTAAGGTAACCAACCTCAGAGCTTCAAATGGTGTCTGAGATGTAGTATAATCTCTAGAGCACTGAGGCATGTCTGCCAGTAGATCTCCAGTAATGCACCTTTCAATTCTAAACTCTTCAGGTGAGGTACCTAGTACAGGCTTAACTTTTCTAGCTACAGGTTTGTATTTCTTAGAAAATACTTGGGCAGTCTCCTCCACACCTGCTTTTGGCTCTAAGTTTTCTCCTTGTACTAACAACTTCTCATGACTGTCAACTATTTAAGCCATATGCCCATTCAAATATGCTGACAATATCTTCTGCTCCTTCTCCTCACACCCCTTGCTTGCTGCAAAAGCATGCAAATACACATCTCTCAACTCTTCAAGACTGAATTTACTATGCTCCATAGAATACCCAGTCACTACTATCTCCCCATCCTGAGTCTCAGCAAGACTTATTGCAATCTCTCCCTGGTCTGACACCAGTTCCTTGAGACTTAAAATTTTGCTTCACTCTCTTTGGCAGCCCCTGCCCTGGGCATCTTGCCTCTCTCAATAGTAGGCAGGGCAGTTCAATGACCTGTATTTGGATCTTGAATGGTGATGATGGCACTTCTATCTTGTAAGTTTTGAATGTTGCTCTCTGTCAAGGTGTCAAATGGATGGCCCAATAAGGACAGTATAAGCAGGGCTTTCAAAAATATGCACTTGCAGATAGATAGTGAACCCTTCAGCAAAAGTGAATGGCACATTGCATGCTAAACCAACTGATTCATTCACTTGCTGGTTGACACTCTCCATCCTTAGCCTTATGTCTGGATCCCAGGTCAATCCTAGATTGAGGGCCTCTTTCAAAGACATACAGACAATCTGTAACTCGCTATCTAGAATTGCCTCTGCTCTACTCTTTTGATTCACAACTGGGTTGAGAGATCTCAGCACCTGCAACTCCCTAGCTATATATACCACTACTGGTTTTTCCCCTGCAGGGATATTTTCCAAGTAAGTGGCAACACAATTCTGATGCACTACTGCACCAGTAGGCAACCCAGATTTAGTTCCATCTGCAATGAAATAGGTTGCCATAGGTAGATCATTGACATCTACCTTGTCAGGCTCTTTTTTCACTGCTGTCAGATGTTGAGTAACTGCCCTTGGAATATTGGGTTCCTTGAGCCTGGGAGGTTTTGGTACTAATTTCTGGACCATGACCTCCCTCAATTAGGTGCCACATCCAGTAATTCTGATGGTTAGTGACACTGGCACCTCCCATAGCTTTTCAGCTATTGTCTTTAACTCCTTCCTAACTTCTCCAACAGGAGTCCTACCAGTGCTCTGCACTGGTGCCTCCTGCTTCTCATTTAAAACTGGGACCTTCTCACAAGGTGAATCCAGCTTTGGTGCTGCCTTGGAAGGAATCCTCAAGGTCAACTTTTCCTTCCAGGTATTTTGAGGTGGTCCCTCTGATAGTATGGGTATCCCTGGTGGAGCCTCCCCTACTACCTTCCTTGGGCCCATTAAAAATCCCTGTTTCCCCCTTGCTGCCCTGCTCCAGGACTAGGAGTGTGACTGACATCACCTCTGTCAGTTTCTCAAGGCCTTGCTCCAGCTCCCCTATCCTGACAACCTCTTCATGCTGAATACATTCCAGCATGTCATCCCTAGAATTCCTTACTGCATTTACATATGTAGAGTATGTGGGAGTTTCTGGGGCCTCCTCAGCCCAACCAAAGTATAAGCCTACTTGGGCATCATGTAACTTCATGACCCTGTCATGAGGTGATATACTTGAAGATTCTTTGGGAAGAGGAGCTCTGTTTGGCATCCTGGTTCTCCCATCTACCAAAATGACCCATCCTTTCTGCACATCTGACTTTACTTGCTCACATTCTGCAATACAATGCCCAGTTCCCCAGCTGCCTAACAGCAGGGACACTCCTCAATTTAGAAACTTTAGAAACAGTGAGCCCTCAGAGATTTACAGGTTTCTACAGAGGATGCGGTCTCTGTTTGGCCATGCAGGCATAATTAATGACACAGAGAGGAAGAAGAGAGTGTTGGAATATGTGGATGCTCAGACAGAGCAAGAATGGAGGGGGTTCAATTGTTTTAATGATGGACACTCCTGGGCTGACTATGTCAAGGAAGTCAAGGAGTCCTATCCAGAAGCTGTGGATGATTCAGGCAGTGTGGCCAATTTAGACTGCATTTGCAGAGAACATGCAAAATTAAGCAGAGACAATGTCACTGAAATATACTCCTTAATGAGGAAGTTCAGGGCAGAGGCCAAAAAGCTGGAGAAAATGGTGGGAAATGAAGTCTTAGTAGACAAGTTCATGGGGTGTTTTACACCTACCTTAGCTGAACTGGTGGAGGAAAGGTTGATCCACAAGTATGGCCACTACTGGGATCCAACTTATAATAGGCACAAGGACAACAAATATGACTTGTCTGAGGTGTTTGCAGTTGTGACAGCCCTGGTGGATGGCACAGCAGTAAGAAGACCTGTGGGAGATACCACCACCAAGGAGATGGTTGGTGTAGCAGTAAAGAGTGAGGAAGCAGAGGAGAGAATGGCTCATTTACAAGATTCCATGATAACTATTGGCAAGCAGGTGGGAAGCATCCAGAGTGCCATGCAAGCATTACAAAATGGTCAGATGGATATGTGGAATGCTTTCTTGAATACCAAGTCCCACCATGGAGGATTTATTTTGGAGAGGCTCACTCCAGCAATGATGCTCACACCTGGAGGTAGTAGCTATTGCTTCTATTAGGGCATTTTGTATCTGGGGTTTTGCTCCATAATACTGTTCAAACTAGTTGTTACAGCAAGTAAAGACTTAGGTTTTGTTGGGGTAGACATGTACTTCTCAGTCTGAAGTTTTTGTTTACAAAGTACAGCATCTGGATCTGAGAGACTAGAAACTGTGCCCTTAGAGGATGCATGAGTTTCTCTTCTCCTAGGAGAAATAATGATTTTTATCCTTGGTGTTGTAACCTTAGGCATACCAGGCCAAGAACCTGGTGGTGTGAAACTAGTGTTTCTTTTTGTGTTGTTGGATCCCAAATAGAGATCCAACAAAGTGTTTGGTAGTGCAACAAAAAGCCCCCTCACAGTGGGCTCCAGATGATGTGAAATGTGATTTTAATTTATCTTAAGTAGCTCAAATGGAATTGAGCAAAACTTAAGTAAAATGTAAAACATCAGTTCACAAAGTTCTGAGGGTCTTAAGTTACACACATGCACACATTGTAAAAGTAGTTTATAAGTTTTATTGATTTTAATTGAATGCAAACTTAAGAAGTCACACTCAACATTGGGCACAAATAGTATTAGTACTAGTAAACTGAAGTCAACTAATCTGCTGCAGGCCTAAGATGTCCACTCTCTGAGGACTCTGAGCCGTGGCAAGTGAATTGCTTGCCTGACTCTCCTGAAATCCTATCCCTTTTATATGTCCATCCCTCATGCACAGACCAATGCATGTGTTGGCTTTATCCATTGTTTTTGCCATGCTTGATCACTTGGCATAGCATCCTACCAGTTCTGGGCATCAATAGTTTCACATTATCTCAAGGCTAAACTTTTCCCTGGTCGATCGCTGGCTATTCCATTTCCCTTTCTCCTTTTATGCATCTCTCTTCTACCCTTCTCTCCCTGCTGACGGCTCGTTCCTCTTCTTGAGCTTGCTTCGTTGTCATTCTATGGCTGCGGTGGGCTGGCTTTGTGTAGGAAGGTTGTGGTTGGAGGAGTGCAATGTATTTCAGAATGGAGTGGCAGATTGATGGGAATTCTGATGTGTGATGTCGCCTTTGGATCAGTTCTCGGAAATGATGCCAAGGTCACATTCCTGCTGAGCATCATCACCTCATCAGCTATTCCCATCAGGCTTTGATCATGACTTTACCACACGCTTTACTGCTTCTTGCTAGCTGGCGGGGCACCATTTCATGGGTTGAGGTTGGTTCTTTTTGTGAGCTCACCCCGAGTTTACAGTTTTCAACTCATTTACGCTTACAGTTTTCAGTGTTTTTATTATCATATTTTTGGTTATACTGGGACTTTTGTGCTCTTTTTGTCTGCCTCGAGTGAGGCAGACGTATCACTATCACTCAAGGAAAAGTCGCTATCGAGAGAGATCAGAGCCTTCCTATGGAAGTTGATACATAACGCATATAAAGTTGGTGAATTTTGGCAAAATATACCAAACTACGAGATGAGGGCTATGTGCCCCCAATGCCGTACAGTAGAAACGATTGAACACATATTCACGGAATGCACCCACTCCGGACAAAGCCACGCCTGGAAAGTGGTGGCACTACTCCACAAGGCCCGGGGAATAGAATTCAACAAACCCTCAATAGGGAACAGCTAGGCTGCGTAATGATAAAAAGGAAAATAACCCCAGGTTGGGGAGTGAGCGGAGCAAAGAGATTCTCAACAATTGTTGTCTCAAAAACAATGTATGTGATATGGAAAGCCCGCTGTAAATGGAGAATAGAACACGACTCGGAAGACGAAAAAGCCCCAAGCGCAGCCGAGATTGCGAGTAGAATAAAGGCAGCAATAGTCAGAAGGCTGAAACTCGACTGCCTAGCCAACGATGGAAAGCGCTCAGAAAGAAGACGCTGGATCCCAAGATTGTAGGGAAATACATGGAAGCACATCTTGCCAGTGCCGAAAGAAACTTGCTTAGCATGGGCGCTGGCGGCTCAGATTTTGATCCCAAGGGAAAGTCTGACTCTGAGACCAGGGTTTCTGTGCCGCTTCTATGCGTGAGCTGATGTGCCTTCTGGTAATGATGGACGGGTGCAAGGGAGATTGGTTTCCTCTTTGGTGCTTACAAGAAATTGAAGAACGAGTTCGTCGGCATGCTCACTGGCAAAGGTATCCATCAGGTAGGCTCTTTCCTTCGTACAGAGTCCACAATATGGTCTTGTCTACTTCGTTGAGCACGTATGTTCTTTCCCCTCTCTTATTGTTGAATAGTATTGATGTTCTTGCAGGTGATCGAGATGGCCTGTCCCTAATTCTCCATGAACCTTCCTTCGACCATAGTTGCCATCTCTGGTTCTAGCAATGTTTCCCAATTCACCGCACTAAAGGTGCTTGAGCTAGGCGCCACAGTCAAGTCTCTCTCCGACTCCAAGGGATCCCTCATCGTATCCACGGGTTTTACTAAAAAAGACATCCTCAGTATCGGGCAGCTCAAGCGTAAGGGTGGGACTCTTGAGTCATGGGCTGGTAATCAGTCCGGCAACCGCTTCACATATCACGCTGGCAAGCGCCCTTGGACTCTCCTCTCCGTCGTCCACCACGCTCTACCTGGTGCGACCGAGAACGAAGTATCCTGTGAGGAAGCGGAGGCACTTGTTGCTGCAGGTGTCCGCATCGTTTCCGAGGGTTCCAACATGGGTTGTACTGAAGAGGCTATCAAAGTCTTCGAGAAGGCACGCAGAGATGGTAAAGGTGTGGTACGCTCCCGGAAGTAAGCCTCTTTTCCTCCACACTTGTTCTTGGCTACTGATATCACACCAAAACCTACCCGCAGAGGCCGCCAATTGTGGTGGTGTAGCCGTTTCCGGTCTCGAGATGGCTCAAAACAGCCAGCGTCTTGCTTGGACCACAGAGGAGGTTGATAGCAAACTTAAGAACATCATGGCTGATGCTTACACCCAGTGCCTCAATGCTGGTGCCAAGTGGTCGGGCGAGACACTCGTTGGTGATGTCCTCCCCTCTCTCCTCGCTGGCGCCAACGTCGCTCTTTTCATCAAGGTCGCCGATGCCATGAGAGAGCAAGGTGACTGGTGGTAAGCGCATCATTTTGCTAATACTTGTTGTGATATCTGGTACTCTATAATCCATCACATGTTTGTATCACCTCATCTTGTATTATCAAGTTCAATATACATTATTTCTAATGCAGTATTGTGATAGTTCCTAGGCTTACGTGTCATTAACAATGGGGTTTGGGGCTTAATATCGCCAACAACAAGATTTCTCAGTCACTCCATTTCCTCGCCTGTGGCGGTCTCGAGCGTGGAAGGGTCGAGGTCTGTGAGGAGGTTCGCGTTGAATGGTTGACCTGTATATATGAGCTAGTGGATGAGGAGCGGTGAACAGCGATCCCTCAGCCGGAGAGTACGCTTGCACGTCTGCTTATGTGTCGCTGTGCTCGGGCCGAGGCTGAGGGGAGAGAGCTCGAGACGCTCGTTGAGGATGACGTCGAGGTCAGTGATAGATTCGAGGACTTTGATAGCTGGGTNNAGAAAAAAAAAAAAAGGCAAGGGCCAAGGCTCACTCTCGTGGTGCGTGGCTTCATCGAGGCGGGGAAAGAGGTGACGTCCGCTGCGGTACTTAGCGCCACAGTGAATACAGTCTCGGCCTTATCAGATAAGAATACCTCATGGTTTGATCGCTTGGCCTTGATCTGCACAGCATTTCGGCGCTATTGTCGCGATATTGGCTATTATGGCCGGCTCGGTAATTACGATATGGAAGAGGGAAATGAAGTTTGTAGCATTGATGATATGAAGCGAGGTACAGAGACGGGGGAGTACTATTGGATTCTTGCGTGCTGTGAGAATGACAATCTCGATCTGGTAATTTCATGTGTTCATAGAGGTCACTTGGCCCAAGGCTATCCACTTGTGATTGAGAAAGTCTTGACATATCTAGCTTATGCACAAACATGGCTACACTGTCGTGTACTCGTGGCAATCGCATTCTACTGTTGTCTATCCTTCCTCACACCTCATCGCTCTATTACTCATTGACTATGTCTACTCCTCAGAATGACTGGCCTTCTTCAAGGGGGAAACGAATTATTCAAAGGCTTCGCTCAATGTTCAGACGTCGGACTGCAGGTACCGAAGTCAGTGTCTCGAGTACTTCTCTCGCAGCAGATTCTCCTCGTGTACCTGGAAATGCCTCTCCGCGTCAACCTTCGTTCTTGTCAGGCCCGGTGGATACAGGTAGGCATATCAGCCATCTTCGCTGCCCAGGTGTCACAATGTGCACCCAAGTCTCTACTTCCGTGCCTCCATGGGCTGCACCCTCAACTAACAGAGAAGACACTGGATTCAGTGAGTGTCAAATGAATTTCATCTGTCATTGTGGGCCTGAATAAATCTCAAAAGGGACAACCAGTGAAGATGCCTCATCTTTTATTCCTGTGAACACAGCTGGGTCTATAGTACAAGGAAACAGTGAATATGAAATCTGCTTCATCTCTTGGCACAAACTTATGCTTATGAAAGGGGTTACTTCTGAAGCCGTTATGCAAGCTTCTCAAGTTACCACACGTTTGACAAGTACCGGTCAGTTACTGATGATTATTCATACTGCAAAGAATCTGAATAATTGTTTTACAATCCAAGCTTCTACTTATATGGGTCCATCTGATGCTTTGTCGACCGGAGAAGGACATGCGACATCAGGTAATTATTCAACTGATATACTAGTAAATCTTAAACACTGGTTGATGAAATTATAGTTGACATGAACCTTCAGGTTGATGCTTCTTCCACTAGTGAATTGGGTATGCCATATTTCGCCAAATATATACACATGTAGCAGTGGTGCTCATGGTTTTTACTGAAGGAGGAAGTCATGGTGATGGTTTAGCTATATCTCAGGCATCTTCTGCCCGAGATCATGCTTTGAACACCATGATAAAAGATGGACTTCACACAGCTTTGAATGGCATTGAGCTCTTGCTCAAGAAGGTTGAAAAATCATTAGCTGGAACTCCATTTCAAGCTCCTGTTGCAACTCTTAATGCTTTGATTGAGCTGAAAAATGTGAGTTTGTTTGTAATTTTTATGATATATATTTTAAAAGTAGCTATAGGCTGGTTCTAGCAATAAAAATGAGCTTGATTTTCAGCTTGCAAGGATTAGAGAATGTCTTGATGAAATAGCAAATGCCAATAATAAAAACACAGATTCAGATAAACTTGTAAAGAACTTTGCTAAGTAGGTTTAATTTTTGACTTTTTGGTTTTCTTCAAGTTGATTCTTTTTAGAAAATTAAATGATCAATTTGAAGAACTTATGGAAATGTCAACAAAGTCTCGTTTTAGCAGAACTATAAATAGTGAACAGAATAAGTTGAAAATAAACCAATCTGTCAATTATATCAATAATCAAATAAATGAGTTTCAGGTATGGTTATTTCTATAACTACTTTATAAAAGTGTTAACATGCATTTTTCAGTTAGTATTAATATTGAAAATTGATAAAAATGTTTGTGATGTACACAAACTACTTGAAGTAAGTTATTGAAAAGCATTTTGATATAATGGACACTCATTTGAGCTATAGCAATTGCAATTGTATAGCTGGCCTTATGCTCACAGAGCTATATATGATGCTAATCCTGAGGATGTGCAAACATTGTCTCGTCAACCATGCATACCAGGAACGCGTGTTGAAATTCTTAGAAAAATTAGTGATTGGGTTCAAAATGCATCAGATAGTAGTCCACAGGTTTTTTGGCTAACTGGTCATGCAGGATCGGGAAAATCAACAATTGCTTATACTATAGCTCAAAATTTTGAAGAGGGCAATAATGTATTGCAAACATTGCAGGCTAGTTTTTTTTGCTCTAGGCAATTTAAAGAGACACGAAGCCAAAAAAACATTATTCCTACTCTTGTTTACCAGCTTGCTCATCATTCACAGTTTTTTGCCAAGTCTTTTGAAAATATAGATAAAGACTCAGTTAACAAGGGTTTGAAGAAACAAATGCAAAATTTGTTAGTAAATCCTTGGAAAGAAGTTATAAATTGTCATTCTTCTAGTCTGCCACCATATCTTATTGTGATTGATGCTTTGGATGAAATTGAAAACAAAGGAGGATCAGAATTTCTCAAAGAATTACTTGTTACTATTAAAAAAGATCATTTGAATGGTCTCAAGTTTCTTGTAACAAGTCGATCAGATCCTGAACTTGCAGAATTATGCGAGTCATTTTTATCTGATTCAGTTTATTATCTTCAGGATATTCCTCATGAAGATGCTGATATGGATATTATGACATATTTGAATGCAAAACTTCCAGAGTTTGTGAATAAGCCAGAACTTCGAGAGCTTGGAAATAAAGCAAATTGTTTATTTATTTATGCTTCAACAGCTGTTAAATACATATCATCAGGAACTTCAGAAGAAAAGCAGATTTTAATGAGAAAGCTGCTTGACTTTACAACTGATACAACATCCTCAAATCTTCCCAGTGCAATAGTGTTAATCAACAACTTATATTGCCAAATATTATCCGATGCATTCAGTCCAAGTGAAGAAATTTTTATTGCTGATCGCTTGGAAATTCTGCACACTATTCTTTGTGCAGAAGATCATATATCTACTTTTGTTGCTGCAGAACTTCATTCTAAATGTAACACTACAAATATAAACATTCTAAAGCAGCAAGCTTATGATATTGTACAAAAGCTTCATGCTGTTCTCTATGAAAAAGGAGGTCATATTTTCTGGTATCATGCTTCTTTTCCAGATTTTATCATGGATTCTATACAAGCTTCCAGAATTTCTTTGAGATCTTCATCTGTATCTTCCAATTATATAAAGGATATGTCTTGTGATGCAACATCCCATCATGCATTGCTTGCTTCTCATTGCTTTAACATAATGATGAGAGATCTCCACTTTGATATATGCAACATGCCTTCATCATTTCTGTTAGATTCAGAAGTTACCAACCTGGAAAAATCTGTTAAAGAAAAAATCTCAGAAGTGCTACAGTATGCTTGTAAATTCTGGGCTGGACATTTTATTAAGGCTGCAACTAACAAGTACCAAAACCTCTTGTCACAAATGGAAAGTTTTCTTGATATTCAAGTTCTTTTTTGGATAGAAGCAATGAATTTACTCAAAATATCTAAAGAATGTTATTTGATGCTTCAAAAAGTCTGTAATATTATAAAAAAGGTGAATAGCTTTAATACAAATTCTGTTCTTAGCTAAATTAATAACAGAAAAATATTAATTATCATTCATCTCTTATACAAGGTATTATTGAAACAGCCAACTTTGCTGCAGAGTTTGCTACAAGTCCTGCAGC
>QFEW01001485.1:0-16957 GCA_003316525.1 Termitomyces eurrhizus
CGACGTCTCTATATCTAGGAATTCGTATCGACCGAGATAGAAGCGAGAAAAAGCTTTGGTTGTCACAAAAGGGATACATCCTAGACTTATTGGCGACGTACCGTTTATCGGATGCTACACCCCTATCCTTACCACTAGTCGGCAAATTAGACGACCTTCCGGATCCACCAGCGAACGCAATTCCTGACGTGGCTGATGAAGACATTAAGGTTCATTATCAGAGACTCGTGGGATCCATACTCTACCTGAGTCTATGCACACGTCCAGATCTTGCATTTACAGCAATGTCTCTGGGTCAATACAATTCAAATCCGACGCGAGCTCATCTTCTGGCAGCTAAAAGAGTATTACGTTACCTTCTTGGCACGAAAGACTATGCCATTGAGTACAACTTTGCTCGTCCGACGCTAGATCCTCCTACGAAGCTTCTTCTTCCGGGAGATTTTGGAGCCGTTGACGCGGATTGGGCATCCGACTCCAAGAATAGGAAGAGCATCACAGGTTACGCGTTCTTCCTATACTCAAGTCTTATCTCTTGGTCTTCCGTTAAACAACGTACAATCGCATTATCGTCGACTGAAGCGGAATACATGGCACTTTCTCATGCAATGCGTGAAGCAATATCCATCCGTTTTCTTCTTACTTCTCTCAACTTACCGATCCCAAGATTTTTTGCGACAATCGAAGTGCTCTAGACATAGCGAATTCGGATTCCGTAACGTCGAGATCAAAACATATCGATATCAGATATCATTTTATTCGCGAACACTTGACCACAGGCTCTTTCCGGACCTCATGGATATCCACGTCGGAAATGGTGGCAGATATCCTGACCAAATCTCTTCCCAAAGACTTACACAACAAATTTGTAACATCCCTTGGTATTGTTTCTCGCCTATAATTTTTCTTTTACATGTAACCACTTATATGCTGATGGGGTTGTGTTATTCCCGCTACTTTAGTAGTGGGTCTATGGCCCGTGAACTTGGGTGGAATTTTTTTTTGTCTGACAATTGATCACGTGTCACCCTTTTTCCGTTCCCGTTTTGTCCTATCCGCCTCTGTGTCAGTTTCTTTAGTGACCCTGTTTCATTCTTGCCCCTCTTTTGGTCTAGGTTCTGGTTGCTACGTTTCTTCCTTTCTTTTGCACATTGTTCTCAACCCTTCGCCTATCTCTCTCCCTGCTTCCAATGAGCGTCCTTTTGGGCTCATCTAGAGTTCCTGTTGTTTTCAATCATTCTGTGGACTACAGTTGCATCCCTACTTCCCTCTATGTGCGCCTCGACTTATCGTCTTCTGATCACAATGGGCGTTCGATGTATTTCATCACTTCTTTCCATCTCCAGACTTCTTTTTACTGTCTCTTGCCCTTCATCATATTGCCTGGCAATGGTTCCGTCGTGTCCCTCGGCCTCAACTGGTTCGCTCTTTTCCGCGAATATTTCATTTCCACCGGTCAATGTCCCGTCTCTTTCGAGGATATCTCCTTCATTCTCCCACATCCATCTGTGTTTCTCCTTGTAACGGTCTGCCTCCTTTTTTGATTTTCTCTCTCTGACACTATCACAGATCGAAGTTCTTCTGGAATTAGTCCTCCAATCTTGGTATCTGATTTTGTTCTGACAATATTGAAAATGTTACTTTCATTGACACATTCGCACTGTCGTCATTTTTCTACAACCTAAAATGCCTATCTCGTTCGTTGATGGAAATCTGTTATTAACAGTTGAAAAAATTGTATATTTCAAGGTCCATGTTTCTGTGCTCAGTGCAGCGTCGACATTCTTTCATGACTTGTATTTGCAAACAATGACTGGAAATCGAATTACAAAATATGAGATCACCACTCATACTATTTCAGAAATTGACTGTTTACTGCGTGCTATTTACGGCCTGGACGGGTAAGTTATGTACAATAATGAAAAGACGTTCTCTGAAATGTTGTTATAGCCCGTTTCTTAACATAGCACCACTGAACGCATCCGGGTTGAACACTTTGCTATATATGTCACACAACTTTCAATGCTCAATATTGTTCAACGGGCTCATTCGAAGACCGATGTTGGCGTATCCCGTCTCGATGGACTAGTGGGAGGAATCACAAACCATTACGGATAACATTGGATAACATTTTGGGTTTCAAACGTGATAAGGGAATTGAAATGCTACTGCTGCCCACGATAACCGCCTGCAATTTGCGGCAATGTTTGCCTGTCTTACACTACCTTATTTGCCATCGATATACATCAGTGAATACTTGCTTCACATTTGGTCAACTATCTAACAAAATGTAGAAACAAATTACAGAAGGATTAGAATCAGATCCGCAGGTTTCTTTGCCGAAAATCGACCAGATGCTTTGTATTGTCGCACGAGAGTCTTTATTTGTAATGCAAAAGGAAATTATTTGGCAATGGCTCGATGAACCACTGCCTACCAGATGTGCAACGCCTTTTGCATGCGAAACGGGCCAAGAAATTATTCGTGTTCGAGTCCTCAACAATTCTTGTCAGGACTGCTTAGCATGGCTCGAGGCCCTAACAAGTTGGAAACCTTTTTGGGATCAGTTGTTATGCGTTGACTGGAATATGGGGTCGCGCTGCACATCGAATTGGCCGGCAGCACATTTGGAACTCGTTACCAGGGGCTATTCGGACTACCAGATTGGGACACTTTTATCGTTTCAAGTTTATTAACATATCTCTCCAATATGATGTGCATATAATAACAATAACACGTAGCGGGCTGTGCGGCCGCAGGGCGCCCTTAGAACATTATCCTGAACCAGGAGAGTCAGCTAATTAAGCGGTCACATGATCATTGACATGGACTTGCGATAGCGCGTCATCCAACCTCAGTTGTTTACCATCATCTTGACGGACACTGAGGTTGTGAGTACTTAGTTTTTCCTTCTTCTAAATACGTATCTTACATATGATACAGCTTGTATCAATCATTAGGTATTATAATTCAGTTGTTTACCATCATCTTGACGGACACTGAGGTTCTTGTATCAATCATTAGTATCACGCTGTCAGACTCAGCCCGACATGAATGGACCAGAATAGAGATCGAAGCGCTGTGAGAATGAGTTGACGATGATCAAGTTAGGAATGTTTTTACGTTTGTTACCTATGCTGAGGGCATAAGGAAGCACCTATTTGTAAAGTATGATTGACCAAGTAGCGACTGGCGCTGAGCTGCTTACCTTCTCAGCGTAAAGACTCAATAGTGAACCCACGGACGGATAAGGGGATCTATGGAAATGCAGAGATGTCAGCAAGACTTTGAGGCAAGCATTCATGGCTACATACTGGTTCAGAGTGTAATCGCGTGGGACAGTTCCATACACCGAATCTAAACCGAACTCCTTCGCCAATGTCTGGAGGTCTCCCGTGATGGATGTGCCTAAAGTTGTATCAAAACTGGTATTTTTAATCCCGGTGTGATACTAGTCTTTTCACTTAGCGCGGATAGCGAAAGTAAAAGTGTTTCTACCTCGTAGGTGACGCGGTTAGGGTCCAAGTACCTCCTAGAGAACACGATATCTTTGGAGTCCCGCGACTCTTTAGTTTTTCCATCCAATTTCGCGGCTATTGATCCGAGAGTGAGCGCCTACAAGGAAATAAAAAGAAAATATGGCCATACAAAGCCACCCTGAATAAATGTGGGGTTCAGACACGATCCAAGGGAGTCCTGCGTTACGAACGCGTACCTACTGTCTCCATGTAACGTCCACTCTGCAAGGCGACTGAGCGTCCATCGTATTGAGCTTGATGAATGGTCTGTCAGTATTTGTAGTCGCGAAGAAGTACAGCACACATACTGCAATCACGAATGTGGGTGTGTCCTATTGATAAGACATCTTTAGAATGCCCTTGAGGCGAGGATGACCATGACGTACCACCGAGGATAAGAATGGGTGTACACGGGTGTAACGCGCGAATAGCATTGACCACAAGTGGCCCTGCGAAAATTTCAACAAAGGTGGTCACTATGTTTCACTGTACCTGCGCACGCACATTTATCTAATTCTCCCTTCGAGATAGGCATGTGACTAATATGAGCTGATTAGCATCCCGTCATGCACGGGTGAAGAACAAAGCGTAGGTAGATATCATCATCGTAACGAAGGACTCGGCTCACCCAGCAAGCAAGAATACGTCAGGTTCTTCCTTTATTGCCTCGGAGAACTGCGTCAAATTTGTGAAGGTCACTAGAGGAAGATGAGGAATGAGTCCTACCCATTTTTCGTTGATCATATCTGCCACCTTCTGCACCGAGGTACCTTTGTCTCCTCCTGTAAAATCAAAGAGAACACCAAGAGATGTGACTTTGCGACCTCTTGAGGAGGCAACAAGGTTAACACTACAAATGACGTGACCGTAGGAAAACATACTTGCGAGTCTTAAACTTTGCGAATCAACCTTTCATACGTAATTGAGGTAACTGAGAGAGTAAAGTGGGTCATAAAGACGTACTACCAATGGGAACACTAGAGTTGCTCCCGGGAAGAGTGATATCCGCGTTCGACGTTAGGTAACGACCATGAAATTTTGGAGCGAAGTTGTGATGACTGGACACAAATGAGCCTCGCGCATAACAACGAAAAGAAATGTCAAATTACACGTCCAGTGCAACGGAGTAATTGTACAATTCATGGCTAGATGACATTAAAGTATCAGTGGTCCGCTTCTCAAAGGCTTGTTGCGACGTACTTGCCGATGGTCAGGAGATCGTATGGTAATTTGGTAAAGAACTGAATTGCCTGTGAAGGGGTGTAAGACGCGTTGTCCATAGCGTAGAGATCGATGTATCACTGGACCTCTCGCCCATTCACGCTGCCAGCAGGGCCTCCATCAGTCAAACCAGTCCCTGGGGTAATTTGTAACTGATCGCAAGCTACTGAGGCCAGCAATAGGCACCTTACCATCATGTAGATCACCAGAGTCAACCAGCAACAAATCGACGTCCTTTTTCTAATTGTGTCACAAATTGGCGTCAGGGATATTGATTTGCTCATGATCAGTGCAACGGTGAACGAACTATAGCAAGCTCTTTCATGTGGACAACGAACGACGCGAATTCTCCAAGGTCAGCACTTTCAAGTATGCATTAGAGAGGGAGAGGAATTGAGAAAGAGCTATCATCTCTTACCTGTAGTTTGGTTCTGGAAATGACGCTTTCTGGTGTCCCAGCAGCCATCCATGTGAATCGGTGGTATGGATGATGTTGATGTCACCCCATTCAAGGGGACGCGAAGGTATTGAAACTATCGAGGGTAGCCTCGAGGGTGGAGAGTGGCTATGGTCGTGACCATGGCTGCATCCATATGCGGCGGATAATGCAGACATCATTTGCATGACAAGAGTTATTTTCATCTTGATGAATATCTTTGGTTCAGTATAGGACAGCCGTCAACCATAACTTTGGCACTCAAAAGCACAGAGCTTATCGAACTTTCAGCCATTTTGATGCAGGGCATTAGGCCGGACTGGGCGCATGAAGAAGCATGGTTCTCGCGAATGGCCTAGGAAATGAGGGCTTTCAATCGGCTTGAGCAAGTTAAGATTCACTCCATTTGGATCAATCAACATTTGGAACCATTGTTTTGATAGAATTTGATCCTGTCCCTAAGACATCAGTAATTGAGACCAAGCCAATTTGGACAACTCGGAAGCCATATACTGAGTGTTGAGCAAGTGTTCGGATGCTTTGAATTGCCTGCTTAACTTGACTCCGCAAAGAAATAGTATCATTCAAGAGTCCGAAAACTCTGTTGGAACCGAGTGATTCTGATCGTGTCTCCGTCGAGTCAGCGAGGCAAAGTCCAAGAATACACCATTGCCATGACCTCTAGACCAATAGCAGACAGCCTCAAAAAAGATTTGAGGCACTAAGTACTTCGAACTTGAAGAATGGTTGCTGATTGGTAAAGACAAATATGGCAAAACGAAACGATTTCCAAAAAAATTATCGTTTTTTAAATTCATCCAGACCATGTTTGCCGTCGTAGCGCGCGGCGTCCCTCGTCGTGCCGTTGCCCATTCCGTGCGATGCATGGCAAAAAAATCTTCGCCGTTGTCGAAGGCAGCGTCTACTTCAGCACCACCTCCACCGCCTCCACCAGCTTCAAAGCCTCCACCAGCTCAGCCGAAATCCACTGCACCGGACGTCCCACCGGCTCCGGTTGAGTCAGCCAAGCCATTTGCTGCAGGGGGTCTTCCAAGCTTGGACTTCTCACCACCAGAACCCTCGGAAAAGCAGCAAACGACTGGTGCGCGCTCGTCGAAGGGTTCGCTGTCGAGTGCAGAACGGCAGCGGAGGTTTGTTGGTCGGGTGGTTTTGGCAATGCTGACAGCTGGCCTTGTTGTAAATACTATACATATGGGCCGTGAATGGGACGAGGAGGAGCTCAAGATGAAGAAGATGGTACGTTTTCTGTTTTGTCGAACCGAGGTCTTACTTCATTTTACTTGTACCTAGACGATTGAGAATGCACCTTCAACGCGGTGGGGACGTACAAAGGAACGGTTTATTGATATATTCGATGTGCGTTTGCTCAAGTTCTGTCTTAAGCTATCAGTATCGACACACAGTCTAGTATTTCAACAAACCTGCCTGGCCTGAGCTCCTTCCACCGCCTTATCCTTCACCCCAGCAAAAGCCATACACTCTCCTTATCTCAATTGATGATCTTCTCGTGACTTCAACATGGGACGTTAGTAGTTTCGACGTATTTTGTAATGATTGTCCCTAACTTCTATTTCAGCGCCAACATGGTTGGAGAACTGCTAAACGGCCAGGTGTAGATTATTTCCTGGCCTACATTTCACAGTTTTATGAAGTTGTGATATTTACGACACAAAATTATTACGTTTGTCGTCTCACCTTATTTCCCCTTTTTGCCCTGCGATTGACGAAATATCTTCCAGACCGCTCTTCCCGTATTAGAAAAACTCGACCGTTACAATTTCTTCATCACTCACCGCCTCTTCCGTGAGGCCACCCGCTCCATCAACGGGAAGATCGTCAAGGATCTCTCTTATTTAAACCGTGACCTGTCCAAAGTCGTCTCCCTCGACACCAACCCCGAACACGTCTCCACGCATCCTGAGAACGCCATCGTCATCCCGAAGTGGAAAGGTGACCCCAAGGATAACGGTCTCGTTGCCATGATTCCCTTCCTTGAGTGTACGTCTCCGTCTCCATTGTCATTCAAAAGCTAATACCGGCACTCTTTATAGCCATCGCGATCTACCAGCCACCAGACGTCCGCCCCATCCTTCAAGCTTATCAAGGCAAAGACATCCCTCTCGAATACGCAAAACACGAGGCAGAACAAAAAGCCAAACATATCCAAGAATGGAAAAAGAAGAAAGGTATCCAAACATCTTCCTTCTCTTCCCTCTTTGGCCTTTCGTCCCAGCCGTCACATCCGGCATCGAAGAGCCACCCTGGGATCCCACCGACGTACCTGGAACAGAAGAGACACGAGGCGCAGTTGCAGTATAGAGAGGAACAGAAGTATATTGCTGATAATAAGGAGAATTTGGAGAAGCTGTTGGCACAGGATCAGGCAGCGGCGCAGCAGGAGATGCCCGGGTCATTGTGGGAGGCTTTTACGCAGATGCAGGGGAAGAAAGAGAAGGAGGGCGGAGAGACACAGGAGTTGGAGAAGGGGAAAGAGTTGGAGAAGAAAGCGTAGGAGAGTTTCGTGGAGTATCTACAGATAGTATTGATCTATCGTTTATTGTAATATTTCAGCATACAATCTTTCGATTACAACTCACGGCAGATAGATGTATCACCAGCGACTGAGCTATTCATTCGAAAAAAAATAGAAGATTCCTCATGTATACTTAACTGCCGGTACGAATCATAAGGAAATAAAAGCACCTATATACCAATTCTGTAATGAATATGCAAGAGGGGTATTCAGATGGATAGGTATAGAATTCCGGAAGAAGGTATAAAGAGATCAAAGATTCAAAAGAATAATGTAGGTATCAATAGATGGAAACAGATGGAAAAGTGGATCAACGCCGCGAAATTATGGTACGCGCAGGAGGGCGGGTAAGAGATGGACGAGAGGCTAAACGTTTCGGTGCATCTACAGGCACAGTTTGAGCCGGAGGTGGGGCAAGGGACATGCGTTTGGGAGAACGAAGCTTGGGTGCGGATTTCTGTGTTAGAGCTGTCGTAGATGAAGAAGGAAGAGAGGGACGGAGGACATTCGTCTGTATCGGGGCGAGGGGAGCACGTTTGACCGCAGCAAGGGACTTCGGCTGGGTCTGAGTTTGTGAGGCGGTAATAGATGTATTGGACTTGAGGGGGGCTTGGGAGGTAGACCTGAGAGTGGATGTGGTTATGGACTCTGCTTGGGCTGAGTTGGGTGCAGGTGCTGGGATGTGGAGGGACTGCTTTGGAGCTGCCTTGGGTACCGCGAGAGATTGTCTGGTTGTCCCGGAAACAGGCACCCTAGGAGCAACACTCACCTTAGCGAGAGACTGCCTTGGAGCTGCCTTGGGTATAGCGAGAGATTGTCTGGTTGTCCTGGGAGGTGTGGCAGATACCTTCGGCGCAACACTCGACAGAGGGAGAGATTGCCTCGGAGCTACCTTGGGTACCACGAGAGATTGCCTGGTAGGTCTGGAGGATGCGACAGACACCTTAGGAGGCGCATCACTCGACTGAGGAAGAGACTGCCTTGGAGCTGCCTTTGGCACCGCGAGAGATTGTCTGGACGTCCCGGAAACGGGTACCTTAGGCGCAACACTCACCTGAGCGAGAGACTGCCTTGAAACTGCCTTGGCTGTAGCGAGAGATTGTCTGGTTGTCCTGGGAGGTGTGACAGATACCTTCGGCGCAATACTTGATTGAGGAAGAGACTGCCTTGGAGCTGCTTTTGGTACCGCGAGAGATTGTCTGGTTGTCCGAGGAGGTGTGACAGATACCTTCGGCGCGACCTTCGACTGAGGAAGAGACTGTCTTGGAGCCACTTTGGGGACAACGAGAGATTGTCTGGTCGGCCTGGAGGGTGCGACAGACTGAGGGAAAGACTGTCTTGGAGCTGCCTTGGGTGCCACGAGAGATTGTCTGGTTGTCCCGGAAACAGGTACCCTCGGTGCAACACTTGACTGAGTAAGAGACTGCCTCGGTGCAGGTTTTTGTGCTTGGGGTGGGAGTGATTGCCTCTTAACAACTTTTTTCTCGATCGTAGCGCGAGAGGCAGTGGCGGTCGAGGTTGCGATGGACGCGCGTGGACGAAGCTTTGGTAGAACGGTGGGATCGGAAATTCGAGCGGTTGGTCGCTCGGGAGGGGCGGTCTTAACAGATGCAGATGGACGGGGACGTAGGGCTCTAGTGGTAGGAGCCACTTTACTTGTGGATTGTCTTCTTAGTGGTGCTGACTCCTTCGAATCGACTGACGCAGTGATTGGCTCGACAACGGGTGCAGGAAGCGGGCTAACATCTTTAGGTGGCGAAGACGGTGGGGGAGAAGACGGTGGGGGCGAGGGCGACCGATATGCTTCCCCAATAGGATCCGGACTTTGACCGTACATGGCGTAAACCGAGTACATCTGATTGAGAATAGCGTTTCCGACAGTCTCCACGAGATGTTCCCGAGGTTCTTGAGGTGGTTCCGCCGTAATAGGTATAACTTCGTAACGCCACCCTAAACATTTAAGTCTCGAGTTACCAGGAAGGCATTGCTCGTCCTCGTAATTATACTCCCCGCTGTCATCAAAGTCAGCAAAGGTTCGGTCGTTCTCTCCACCATCGTCGACGTTCATGGAGAAATCGGCAATGTTCACAGGCGGCGGTGGATTTTCTGCCTCCATTTTGGCCTTGCGAGCTGCCCAAAAATCGATCATCTCTTGCGTAAGCTTCCATTCGTCCGAAGTGTCCGCCTCAGTAGGAAAATCTGAAGGCCAGTCTGAGTTCAGTTTCGAATATTTGTTAGCTTGCTTTCCGTCAAGCCCAGGAAAGTCGGGGTCGTACATAGAGTCTACAGACTCAGAAGCCACAAGAGAAGAGGAACATGCGTTGAAATCAATCGTAAGAGGAACCGCTTTCTCCAAGAACGCCGGGAACTGATAGGGCTTTTGAATGATTTGAGATCGGTCAAGGATATGTTTCTCGGCTTCTGAGTCCGGAGAGGCTTGTATGATTTGGACGCTCGGAACTCGAGGGGGTGTAGCCGAAGTCTCTAGTCCATGTTCACGCATCAGAGATCGAAGTGTGGCTTGCATCTTGTCAAACTCAGCTAGGTCCTTATTAAATTCCTCGGTGAATTGTTCAACACGAAGTAGCTGCTGTCCCCGATCTACGCTGTCCCGCCAGTCGGCGCATCTGATACGTCCCTCATTGGAAAGAAGAGAACTAGCCACCTCAGAAGCACGCATTGACGCAGGAGAGAATGAGAATAGCTCGTAGGGCATTTCAGCCATGTTGAAAGGACCGCAAGACGTGTAGATAATACCATCTGAGCTCCGCTGTCTCTTACGTCCATGTTCCTTAGAGTTCGAAACGAAGTTGCCGATACTATGATCCGAACTCGAGCCCGCCATAGATGCGCCACTATCCTCCGCATATGCAACGGCGCAATCTTCGGTATACTTAGCCTTCTCAGTGGACAAAGCAGCAGAATCGTGTGCTTCAGGCATAGAGATATTCATTAGATCATCCCGCATCTCTTGGACGTTCAACAGATTATCTTCTTTGCTTGCAAATGAGGAAAGCAAGTCCGTGAGAGAGAAGGTATCGTTTGCTCCATGTGAGTCATCAATAGCGCTAACGGTGATCAAAGGTAGACAATCGTGCTGCTGCGGTATTGAAACAGACTTAGCCTGGACACTGAGCTCTTCTAGAAAAATTATGGGAGTAGACAGTTCCTCGCTTTTGGGTGGCGCTAAAGGAGAATTGAAAGTACTTGTTAGACCTAGAGCTTTGTCGGGTTTTTCCGGCGCTGCCAAGGATCGGTCCAAAACGCATGCATTAAGCATGAGTTCCTCCGGGTTGAAAGAAAGGAACTCAGATTCGCCATCTCCAGATATGTCCTTCAGAATCACTTCCATGTCCTGATTTTCCAGTAGATTTTCTTCCGGCTCACCAGAAAGTAGAGCAGGGAGAGAGAATGTGTCATTTTCCAGAGAAAACCCACTAGCGTGCTCTACGATCGCCTCGGGCAAAGTGCGCTCGACGCGATCTCTGGACGTAGGGAAATCCATGCTAGTAAGAATGACGCGGTCAGCCACCGGCCTGAACATCTCAAAATGCGAGAAAGAGTCATCTATAGGGCGATCCCGAGTATTACAAGAGTTGGCACCAGATAATCCCACGTCATGTAAAGTAAGCGGGACCACGGGCCTATTGCAGTCTTGTGTAGTATTGGGCGAGCTGGAAGGAGGTGAAGTGGGAGAGGGTACTGACTGTGGAGGAGTTCGATCGTGTGTAGGAGTAGGTAACTTGTTGACAAGAATGACCCATTTCTTTTTGTGGTTGGGAGACGGAGTCTGGATGAGAGTCCTTTCCTCATGTAACGAGACTTCGGCAGACCCTTGCAAATATATGTCGTTGACGACATTAAAGTCATGGGAAGCATCAGGAAGAAGCGAAGAGGCAAGAGCAACGACGAAGGTGACAAGACCCGCGAGGTCACGTATCCACCTTGGCAGTGTATCGGTTGCCACAAGGTTACCCAGCATCGAAGGAAGACTTTCCCGGATGATGATGGCATAAAGCACAGCACATGCAAGTTCTCTGATTGATGAGGCGCTGGGCTTTCTTACAGGAAACAGGACTATCGAATCTTAGATCCAAAGATTATTGATGGGACATAAACTGAGTGAACGAAGTACCTCGACAATAGATAGTCAATCGAGATGTTAAATCTCGCAGATTGAAGGAGACCTGAGCCGCATTAGCAAGGATGTTGAATGAGAAGGATGTGCGGTGTGTGAACCATGATATAGATGAAATTTCGACTGCAAGATGAGATGTCAGCCACGGATCGAGCTTCTCCATAGTGACGACTAGAGTCCACGGGAACATACGTTGGTTACCTTGCGGGAAATGTTCGAATAGGTACTGGCCGGTCAAGAAGCCACCAAAAATGCAAAGCACGTCCGCAACCGATAAACCGGAATATTTTGCCATTGCCAGAGAAGTAGATAGGAGATTGTCCAGGGCTGGGGAGCGGAAGTGCGTCAGCAGCCACAAGGAGGAAAGGATAAGGAGTAAATGGTCAAGATAATCGTCGAGAGACATAGTAAAAGTGTGATGTAGTGTTATCCGGAGAACAGATGAAGACAGACAACCTGCTGTTTCGGATGGCATTTTGACTTCATGAGGCTGACGATATCGATAACAAAATGGAGACGTTATTTGAAATATTCCGAAAGGCTTGAAGAGTAGCCAGATTCTGTAGAATTTTTAAACGCGATGAGTTGTTCAACGTTTCAACCTTCGATTGTATTGGCAACAATTTGATGTCCATCGCGGAATAAGCAAGGGAACGTAAAACGAAAGAAGGTTTGTCAGCCTGATAAGGCATCATGCATCAGGGATTTTTCCGATATTAATTAGCTTGCTCACCAGAAGGCTCTGCCTCCACTGATGTTCTCCTTGTCCAACTCCCCCAGCTCCGTACTCACACGCTCTTTGAGCCATCCAAGCTCTCCATACCCCTCCCCCATCCTCACTCTCAAGCCGCGCAATGTATCCTTGGGTGGGACCACATCCCCTCCTTCAGTCATACCCGTACCCGTACCCTTCCGAATACACGCTCCCACTCTCATGCACTCCCTTGGAATGAGCGTCTGAACAACTAGGAGCCAACCGTGCGCTATAACCTCTGGTGCGCCGTACATATGTTGTATGGACGGACATTGGGTGTGCGACGATAATCCTATAAATGTTAGGAAGCGACCTACGACAAGGGAATGAGAGCATGGTAGAGATTTTGCGCGACATGTTAAGGATCGAATGAACATTTCACATTCAATTGCAATGTGTCCCTTAGAAAAACTTCCCTCCAGGATCTCTGACTGAAAACAAATTTATGCACCAAGTGTGTGTCATGCCTTTCTGTAAAAGCCATAATGCATAAAGGATTATTTGGCTATCTCAGCTTTGATCCAACGCGCGAACATGTCCACAGTATATCCAAATTCTATTCTCAGTGCACGTTTCTCGTCGCATTGTTGTGATTGCAAGTTTGGTAACGTCTCCATATCTTCACGTCTCTGCAAGTCTCTCTCCTCTCTTCGGACGGTCCTTCCTGCTCCTTGGGTTTCTTTGGTATACCGAGTAATGACATAAATAGATGTTTCCAGTACTACATGTGTGGTATACTTGGCATAAAAATCGCATATATGCATATATTGAATCGAGTTCCATGGTCAGAATGCAGATATCATGGTGTCTCTACATTCACGGTGTGAAATGTCATCCCATATGGGGCGAGCCTGACAGTCTGGTAACGTTGCAAGTACTCGACTAGTCTGTTGTCACCTTGACTGCGTGCAAACTCAAGAAATGTCTTCCCTCCAACATCCTCTACCGTTCTATCCCATCCGCAGTCAAGCAAAAGTTTCATTCTTTTCCGGTCCGCATGGGTTTTATGCCTTTTTAATGCACGGTAGAGTGCATAGTGACTTGATATTTGGGCCCCTTGAGACAGAAGGTATGTCACCATTGTATGAGAATTGTCCGAACTTCGATTGGCATGGGAGTTGAAGAACAAATTATCCATGGCAAAGTCAAGCGCTGTACATCCGGAGCGCGTCCGCGCAGAGATCAGAGCTGGCTCTTGTTCAGCAAGGGCAACGGCCACATCCAGATTGCCTGCGAAGGCTGCATAATGCAAAGCGGTCCCACAAAGAGAATCACGATAATTGAGGTCTATCCCTCGATACGCCAATTCACGAAAGTCTTCTGCATCCCCGTCAAATATACAGTTGAACAAGAGTTTTGCAATCCGTTCACTGCCAGGTTGAAATAAGTTTGGACCGCCTAAATCCAGAAGCCGCCGAGACAGGACATGATGCCCGTCTCTGCGTTCAGCCTCATAAGCTTGGAACAGTGCATCCCTTATCCGTTCTTGCCAGTCCTTAAAACCAGCGGTAGACTCGTCTAGCAAAGTTTCGAGACGAAAAGTCTTCAAAAAAGTTTTAATCAGTCGGCCATATTTGTTGCTTTTTTCCACCTCGTCCTCCATGGAAGATGCTGAATACGTCTCTCGCAACCTTGATATGTAATATTCGATTGTAGAGAGAAGATAGCTATTTCCCGAAAGATATTTAGTGGGAAGATGGTCAAGTAAAGACAATCCATCAAGCAGGCCACCAGTCGCCTCAATGACAACTTGCTTAACAGAGTAGTTAGATGAGTGGTTGAATATCCAAGCGAAGGAGTTGTGAGTGAGATGATCAGGGAAAACACGTGATTGCTCAAACACTCGATAGTGCTCTGCCTTTCTTAAAGAACCCTTTGGCCATCGTGGTCGCCGCCATGGCTTCAAGGAAGGAGTCAGCTTACGCCAAAGATACTGGCATGTGTATACTGTAGTATCTAAAGCATACCATAGTAGTTCTGTTGGATAGAACATGAAGGGGATGCGGTAGGGACAAGCAATGTCCAAAGCGGGAATCATGGAAGATCCAAAGTAGAAGACAAACGTGAGAGCAGTGATCACAGCGACGATTCCAGATATTGGACGGGACAACTGTGAAACATAGAGAGCTAGTCCAACCAGAAAGATAGCAACTGAGCAATGTAGGATCAATGGGAGACTCTCAATAATATCACCGAGCTTATATTTCACAAGTCCATCAAAGCGGAATTGGCGGATAAAAGCACGGGTTTTGGCGCCACCAGGAACAACTGCAGTATATGCCTATTCACTTGTATCAGATGACTGTGAGACCAAGATAAAGGGAGTGTACAAACTTGGATCCATTGTTTGGCCAGAACAGACAGGAGGGCAGTTGATAATGAGAGAGCGAGGCTGGTAAGAAAGAGTCCATTCACCCATACATCTATGGAAGTGTGCGTCTGGCTTTCGGGACCCAGAGATGCTGCAGGAACAGCATCTATCCTTGTTCTATTTCCGGCGGCTCTCAATAATTGGTTGTTTTCAATAAGTAAGGATACCGTAATCTGTGCGTTATCTGGTTGAAGCGCTTGGGATGTTTGAGCGACAAATGTCGTTACTATTGCTGAGAAGAGTGCAGCCTGGCTTGGATTTAGAAATACATTTAGGAATGTAGGTCCATCAATACTCACAAAAACAAGGAGACTGTCAATGATGCTCCGAAAGCCTTCAATAATGTCCGCATCATAACTCTCTGCTTCGTCAAGATAGACATTCCACACGCGCGCATTCTCCTTTGCTTCTTCTCCGGGTTTGTCAGGGCTGTACGTCTCTGTGTAATCATAATTACGACCACCTGGGAACTATGGGGTGAATGAATATCATTTCACAACGAAATCACGACAGTACTTAATTTAGGGATACCAAAGGTCCTAAGGCGTGACGCATGCAAGAGGTTTGCCATTGCGAGTAAAAAAAAAAGAAAAGAATGGTGATACGTGGCCGTTCTTCGGAACTTCTTCTACAAATCGAATCAAATGATGATTGTTAATTCCCGCTACTTTAAGCTTTAGTACTTTAGTACTTACTGAAGGCCAATTGAGAGATCCTGCTAGAGTGAAATCAAGGGCCTCATTGAACAACTTGGTGTCTCTCTTGGTATCGCCAAACATGAGTCTTTTCTCGGAGAAATGTCCTCCACATTGGCTGATATGTTGAAGTTAGTCATTATATTTCTTCGACAGAATGATCGAATCTATCGTGATTTCTCTTTCACGAAAATTATACTATGGAAGGATCTGCTTGCTCAACCACAAGCTGAGTGGTACGAGAAGGGTAATAGCGCTGTCGCAAGAGCACTGGAAATGAAATGTCGGCCTCGGTTCCTGACTGTTGACGATTATGTTGGTCTCCTGAACAACCCTGCTCAACCCAACCGCTGTTCCTACTGCGATTGATATAAACAAATTTTATCAGCTCCATGCCAATGATAATGGAGAATAATGTTGCACTGGTGAGGCTGCTCCATCACATTAGGACACAATCAACCTCAACCATCGAGATTCTGTGTCACTTAACCACACTCAAAGACAAAGGTTTCGCCAAGAACCGTCAAGCAGAGAGGGATTGTATTGAACCCACTGATGGTTCATTGGCTTCTTGGACATGCCATTATGAACAAGGATGATATCTATCAGCCGGATCTTTGGACTGTGAACGAGTTCAGCATTCTTCAGAAGATTCAACTTCGACCAAGCGAGATTTGGAAGACACGGCCCCTGATACGGAAAGAAACCTCGTCGAGAGAATGACAGGGCAGCCTTATGAGCTAGAATCGTAAGTTGAAAATATTTTGGAAGAAAATGATATTGTTTTGTGACACCGAAAATATCATGTTTCTTGTTTTGACGTGGATAAATGGCACTGTCAATTGCATCTGAATTTGAGGTGGAAAGGATAGCGCAGATTATCATGGGCACCAAGCTGGTGGCTTCTTGTAAATCATATCAGAAATTATAATTGCCGTATGACAGTCTACAATCCTGCGAGGAAGCAAAATACCTGAAGAACGGGGTTGAAACATGAGAAAAGGAACAATGCTCAATGATTGTTGTAATAGTCCTGGTGACGGCAACGACATCGTGCATGACAGACAGACCAAATGGCCATATACTTGAATATCTCCCGACTGAGCCTCTATCAACCGTTATAGCTGACCTATGCGCTGCATTTTCTGCTTCACGGTTTGGTAAGCACTGAGAATAGACTGCTCATTGATGACGATCTCGGTGGTGTCCGGGCGTGCACGCGTAACACGCGATGCGATAGAAGCAGAATCTGTGTCAAAGATGATGCTGT
>QFEW01001487.1:0-12481 GCA_003316525.1 Termitomyces eurrhizus
GGGGCAGGGCGAGTGGAAGAAGCAGCGCCATGAAAAGGGCTGCCAAGAACGGAAGGAGGCGGAACAGAAGTCAAAGAAGGAGGGGCGGTAGGAACAGAAGGGACAGTAGAGGCCGAGGGGGCAGTAGGAAGACTGGCGATGGTGGGAGACGTGGCAACCGACTGCTTAAGGATTAACAGTGGAAAAAGGGGAGAAGAAAAGGAAGGACTTACCTCGCTGACCTCGGTACTAGCCAACAACGCGTCAATCTCGTCGGATAAGGAGGGAGCCTAGTATGGGCACTGAACTTTAGTGCCACAAAGCCAAAATCAAACTTAGAAACTTACAAAAAGGTCCACAAAAGGGCGCAACCAATCAGCACCTTCGAACTCACGGTACCGGGCCACACACCACTCGCGAACCTCGTCACCCCACTCCCAGGAACTGTCGGAGCCGCGGACCACAAGCCAGCGTTGATAAAGTTGCATAATGCCAGGGACGGTTTGTGGCGCATCGGCGGGACCGACAGACTTAGCGTGATCAAATAAATAGGAGGCCTTAGCCAGGAAATTGCGGAGAGCAGAGGCATCAAAAGAAGTGGACATGCTGGAAAGATGGGAAGGAAAACATGGGAAGGTGAAGTGCGGAAAACAACTTTTATAAGGCGCCGGCGGCATTATACGGACCGTAGCGCAGTCAAATTAACGACGGCGTTTGACTGAGGACAGTCAATTTTTCAGTTGGGGGGAGATGATAGGCTTCTACTTGGACTGAGCGCATCAAGAGACATTATAGGCTGACCAACACTTGACACACTAGAGACTCTAGCAACCAGCCTTGGGTACAGAGCAGCCCTAGCGCGGGTGCTCTATGGCAAGACTTATCCATTCATCTCAATCACCAGTACCAACCCCTCAGCACCCTCCACTCAGTTACTTTGGAGAACAAGAAGACTCAGAACTCATAGCACTAGCACAACGGCGGAAGGTGACTCTGACCAAACCCCGATCAGTACTGAAAGGAGTTAGCATTTGGCGCTGTCAATCACCAAGGCACCTCAATCAGAAGTCTAAAAGAATCAATGACAACAAGACAGGATACATGCAGACCCGACATTTAAATCTATCAAAAGATGGTACAATGTTTAGCGCCGGAATTAGCGCTCACAGCGTCTGTCGAGGATTCCCCGACCATACCCCGGGATGGCATGGCCAATTAAATTACATCAAAAAGTGAGCAAACTCGTACCACTTCTAAGTAGTTTTTGAGTCGCCGTTGGTCGCCGTCACCCATGTGCTGCAGGTCGCCGTTGACAGGTGGCCGTTAGCTACAGTCACGAAGAGAGGCGCTAACTGGTAGCACCGTCAATGGACTTATTTTGGAAATAATGTAGCGCATAGTATAAAAACTAGCTACTTGCCATGTATATAACAACAAATCATAACCTCTTGAGCACCCAGTTACACTTAGTGTTCAAATCGTGCTAGCGTTGCCTGACTTTGTCACCAAGTTTGGCACTAGCTTTGTCTATCTCATCTTCGTTGTTTATGGTGCCACCTACGGGCACGCTACGCTGCGCTATTCGTTTATTTCTCTATAACTTCTCCTAAACTACGACGCTTACCACTTGCTAGGTAGCACCCGAGGCGCTATTGTCTAGCGCATCGCCCTATCACCTCTGCTTGAGCACACCAGGACCCTGCCAGGACTCCTCACAAACCCGTACGCCAGGTGCTGGAGACGGAGTTGTACTGCGTATACATCCAGCGCACCCAATCACAGTTGGCATCATCACCGGGACTTACCCCAGACACTCTGGAACCCCAAGACCCAGTCCCATAGTACTTATAGCATAGTTCCCTGTTGTACTTGCTAGTCTTGATATTAACTTGAATTGTTGCATGCCTTCTGCTTGACTGGTACGCACTGACTGGCATGCTTTGACTGGCACGCTTGAATAACCGCATGCTCTAAGTTTGGTATGCACTTCGCAACTTATAATTTGTTAACCCGGTCTCGTCTTAGAACCCCCGGTTCCCAACTTGACCACCCTCCAACCCTCATCCTCTAAAACCCAAAACCCCCGGATCAAGTTCCCTTCCCCAGGACCACCCCTCGTCCACATTTTGAACCCCGGAGCCCTAGCCCCAGAGTCCCAGACACCCGAGTATCCGTAGATCAAGTCCGCCTCATAAGGGCGTTGCTTTTCCGGAAAGCCCCTGACTCAGCGGAACCTGACAATCAGAGGTGCACAACTTCATCATTTCCAAATACTCAAAAGAGATTGAGCTTGGTTGAGTCTCTCCAGGATTCCTCCTGGAACATGCAGAACTTCTTTTTGGTCCTTTTTGCACAGCTCCTTTAAATGTAATTCTTAGCGCAGGTGGCAAACAACAGGTTATGCTTGACCTCTCATTTTCCCGATTAGATTCCGAAATCACCTTGATTAACTCCATGATAGATTCTTCTACATTTCAATGTGACTGGGGCATGTTCGCTGATTGTTGGCTCTTGGTGGCAGATGCCCCTCCATGCACACAGGTTGCCGTCTTTGATGTTGAATCTACTTTTAGAATAATCCCTACATGCTCAGCTGACTGGCCTCTGTTGGCCGTCTCTATAGACGGCATGATTCACTATGATTTCAGGCTAAGTTTCAGAGCTTTGTGTTCCCCAGGCATATTTGGCCGGGTTGCCGATGCAATTGTTCAGATTTTCCTGCATTCAGGTGTGGATGCCATTCTTAAATGGGTTGATGATTTCATATTCTTTCGATACCCTCTGCACGACTGTTCCCTTCTTTGTTATTCATATGATGAATCCTTGATCTGGTCCACAGTAGCCTCTCTTGGTTGGCCGTGGGCTCCTGACAAGTACACACCTTTCTCAGACACCTTCAAGTACATCAGTTTTGTGTGGTCGCTCTCTCATAAAACGGTCGCCTTACCAGACGACAAATGAGAGGAATACCTTTCAAAATTGGATGAATGGTCTTGACATGATTCTGTTTCTTTGAAGACTATGGAATCCTTGATTGGCACCCCCTCAACCATGTTTGTTTGGTCATCCCTCACAGACGTTCCCACCTACCGGCTCTGTATGCCTTTTGGGCTTCCTTTCCCGTCAACGCCAGTCACTTTCTTAAGCATCAACCACACCAGGCTGTCTCAGATGAAATTGATTGGTGGAGGTCCACATTACGCAACAAGTGGTGCGGTATCAAGATTAAAAAACCTCCTAAACCTGCAGACATCAACCTATTTGTAGATGCTTCTACATCTTGGGGAATCGGACTGGTTCTCAACAACAAGTGGCTCGCATGGCCATTGAAAGCTGGCTGGAAGTCAGATGGTAGGGATATTGGCTGGGCAGAGATGGTGGCAGTAGATCTTGCAGTCAGAACTCTTATTTGTGCAGGCCATGTCCAGTGTCACGTCATCCTCAAATTGGACAACTCAGGTAGTCGGCTTTTTTTCAGCGGGCTATTCGAGAAGTTCTCAGCAAAATTTCATCTTGAGGCACATTGTAGACTCGTTTCAAGCACACAACATATGGCTTTCGGTTAAATGGATACCAACAGATCTTAACGTCGCTGACGGACCTTCTAGAGGCATTTTTCCTCCAAAGTCTGCGCTTTTCCCGTTTCTGCCAGCAATCCCAGCATATTTGAAAGACCATAAGCGGTTTGCAATTTGTCATGCTGAGATTGTGGAAGAATAGCTTTCTCTTCCTTCCATTATAAGTGTATTGTTTTTTTTTTTTTTTTTTTTTTTTTTTTTNNTTTTTTTTTTGGTGGTTCTATCGGTATCTAGACGTATCTACATATGTTAGCTTCTAGTTACCAGAAATTTGCTATTTTCTTCTGTGAATGGTTTCATTTTTTCGGCCCACTTAAGGTAAATGCTGGTTACGCACGGCGTGTGGGGCTCGGGTCGCAATTTATCTATTCTGCCCTGGGGGGTGGTTGACTCCCATACCCACTAAAACCCTTAATGCTGATTTCCACGCCCTGTGTGGCGCTAGGTGCTCTGTGAGGAGGGGCATCCATGTCTCTGTTATTAGTTTGCTGCTTAGTGCTCTCCTTCCGTACCTCTGTTCTTCTGAGGCCAGGCAGTCCAATTTTATTCTTCTTGCTATTGCGTTGCACCATCTTCCTGTTACCTCATCTTTTCTGGGGACTTTCTCTGGGTCCGCTCCTTTTTTTATCCTCCATTCGCAGCGTAATTTCCATATCAGGCGAGCTGACTCAGACATAACAATTCAGAACATTCTATTACTTGCTTCTGTTTTCTCACCTTCCTCGATGTCGGGTTTGGCTAGGTTGCATCCTAGGATGAGGCCCACGCTGGGGTCCTCCCATGTTATGCCCCTCATCCCACATAGGTTTTTTGTGAGTGCCCAGACTTCTGTTTGGCCTGATGCCGCGCATCCAATTAGAATGTGTTCCAGGCTTTCCTCTTTGTTACAGACGTGGCACCAGCCTCTCGGCTCGAAGTCCGGGATTTTTGACCAGTACTCTCCCACTTTGTATGCGTTGTGGGTCGCTTTCCAGAGAAAGGCCCTTGATTCTTTCGTGATTGTACGGTCTCAGAGTGCACCCCATATACTCTTATCAGTCGGGAAGGTGCCGTTTAAGTCTTTTATGGCCCACCTGATTCTGTCCAGGTTTATTGTCATGCCTCGCCTCTGTGGGGGGGGTGTTCCTTCCAGTATTCCTCTGTATAGTAGGGCCTGGGAGGCTATATTCAGCCTCGCACCGGTTATGTAGTCCTTTTTCTCCTTGGTCAGCACCTCTTTCGTTTTATCGTCGTGTTGCATTTGTGCTCCTTTTTTCGCTTGTTCATCTGCTTCCTCGTTTCCTTTAAGGCCGCTATGCCCCTTGACCTTTGTGAGGAGGGTTTCGCCTTTCCTGTTCCTTAGTTTGGCCGCCGTGGCTTGGAGGATTTCCTTGTTCTCTACGCCTATCCATCCTCTGTCTTCCCAGTCCTTCAGTCTTTTGGTCAGTCCATCTATTGTGATTTTGGAGTCGCTCAATATTTCCAAATGGTCGCTAGAGTTTGCCTGGTTGGCCGCTATTAGTATCGCTAATGCCTCGCCTGCATTATTCGTTTGGCTCATGTGTGCAGGTACCCTTGCGGCAGTGTTTCGTGGGTTGTTTTCGCTGTACCAGACTCCGGCCCCTGCGCTGGCATTTTCGTAGCCGTTATTAAGGCAGGATCCGTCAGTGTACGCTTTTGTCAAACCTGGTGGGCCCTCTCCTGGCTCTGGGCTTCCTGCCTGGCGTTGGGTATCCACACCCGGGTGATCATTGTTCGGTGCATCATTTTTCTTTTCTACAAAAACTCTTATGCAGTCTGTTAGATGCGTTGAGGGGTATATTGTCTTGTCAAAGAGGGTGGATTCCTTACCTCTTGTCATCCTTCTTAGCCCCTCATTCACTTGCCCGCTGTTCAGGTCCTCAAGACTTAGGGGGTTCCATTCGCTGCTTAGAGAGTTTAGCAGTTTCCTTGCCCTTTCGCTACATTTGCTGGGGTTCTTGCACCCCTTGTCTCTCATTTCTTTGCAGCTTACGCATTTACAGTTCTTTCGCTTCCTGTGCGCTTCGTTTATTGCGCAGTTAGTCGCCCTAACAAGTTCTAGTAGGTCGCCTACAGTTTTTACATCGTGGGACCTTCTCAGGCACTTCCCTGTTGCCGAGTTGTATCCCAGGCGCTTCATGCCCACTAGGCCTGTGTGGTGCCATATCGGCATACTCATTCTCGTTGCCGGTTCTAGTTTTTTTGGTGGGAGGGATACATTGTGTTTCCGGGCGGTTCTTATCATCCTTTTGAGGGACCTTGGCAGGCCATTTTCGCTCTCTCTCGTGTCGACTTTGAGGGACTGTAGGATAATGTTCTGGTACGTTCCGTCTCTTTCGATTTTCCATTTTTTGTTCAGGTTGATTTCGATTAGCGCGTCTGCGACTTTTGCCCATGCCGGTCTTGTTTCGCTCATATTCATGTACCTCTTTATCTTCATGAGGTCGATTGCCTCATTTCTTGCCTTTTATAAGTGTATTGTTTGTTAGTGGTTTGGTCATTACTTGGTATAGATACTAGCCTCCTTTCCAGGACTTTAAGAGGCAGACAATGGACGTTCTTTTTTATTTGTGTAGTTTAAGGGGCTTTATCCCTTCCTCCCCTTCTCAATAGAATCAACTCTCTTCTTGAACCTTCAGCTTCTTTTTTCGATGCCTATTAAATATGGTTTCATGTTTGCACGGAGCAAGAAATACAAAGGGGGCAAAGTCATGAACAAAGAATTACACACCGCACGTTTCATTCCTTACGACATTTTGAAAAACCTCAGTAGACTGTCCAGACCATACTCTCCTAGAAATTCTTCCTTCCTTTGCTTTCATAAAGATATTGTTTCGGTTGACATGGACAGGCCAGATGATGACAAATGTAAGGTCGATTTTGTCATCAACCATGTGTGGTCGAGGTCGACACTGGACAGGTATGACGCGCATGTCAGAGAGTTTTTCTCCTTTTGTCGTGCAAGGGGAATCAAACCATCCAGAGACATTCCTGCTTCGGAACGTCTCTTGTGTTCCTTTGCAGCTTCTATGGCCAGATCCAGGGCTGGTGGAACAGTGTTGGCTAAGCTTGTGGCTGTCAAAGCCTGGCATATTCAGAACGATCTACCGTGGATGGGGTCTTCTCAATTGAAGTATACGTTGAAGGGAACTGAAAACTTTACGCCCTCCAGACTCCTTAAAAGAGAAACGACCACCAGTCTCACTCGACATGTTTCATGTTTTTAGGGAACACCTCAACTTGTCTTTGCCAGAGGACGCCTGTATTTGGGCAGTCGCATGTACTACCTTTTGGTCTCAGATTTGCATGGGAGAGTTCTGTCCCAAGACTGAGAAGAACTTCGATGTTGGGATTACACCCACTTGGGAACAATTCGGAAATCCTTTTCCAACGGGGACTAGGATGCTGCATTTACCACGAACTAAGAGGGGTGGGTTGAGAGGAGAAACAGTGGTTGTTACTCGTCAGCACGAAATCAACGATCCTATTGCTGCTCTGGAGAATCATGCTCATGTCAACACTTGCTCTATATCAGACACAATCGCTTCATTTAGGAATCGGGCTGGCATCATGACAGGCTTGACCGTACGCCGCATGCTCAAAAGACTCAATGGAATTCTCGCTGACGCTCATTTCCCTTGCATTACAGGACACTGTTTCCGCATTGGCGGCACGACGCATCTTCTGCTGCATGGCATTCCTCCGGATGTTGTCAAATTGATGGGTAGATGGACTTCAGACGCGTTTCTTCGATATTGGAGATCTTTGGAGATCATTGCTCCGATGTACGTTGAATTGTTGAGGCCTGTTCTGGGTCACCTTGATTGCTGTCACCTATGGTAGGGGTTCGATCCTCATTGCTTTCTCCGGTTGCCTTGGCTACTGCGATGTGGGATTATAGTGTTTAGCATGAGGAGGATTCTCAGTCGCCCCTATTTTAACATTTGGCCGGCTACCCCCATCAATAGATAATGTATGTAGAAATTTTAGAATGCTTATATTGAATTGAGTCTATATACAAGGCATGCTGTAACGGGTGCAAAATGATAGCGCCAGGTTCCATTGCAAGCAATTTTGCTTACAATTCATGAATATCAATCAAGTTCTCCGCGAGGAAATGCATTTACGCACTCATGTGGGGCTACGGGCCCAAGGATAGACATTAGCCTATTCCTTCTTCCGTTCCAGGCCTACTACCCACTAAAACCCCGCTTTGGGCAGCTATGTTTGAGTCTCTGATTATGTCCATGTCTATGATCCCTGTTTCTTCCCATGTCTCTATAACTAGCTTTATAGTCAGTGATTTTTTCCCAAGTCTAGTTTTCGTTAACTTGAAGTCCAAATCGGCTCTTTTGGATATTGCCGAGGTCCATCTGTTTGAGACCTCGATTGTGGAATGAGGGATATCATTATTTCGAATCACTCTTTCACATCTTAGAGCCCAAATCATCTGTGCTGCTTCTACAATTAGGATTCTATGTAATCTAGAGAGTCCTTGCGATCTACAACCTTCCTCGTACTTGATCATTAATGGACTTCCTAATATGGAGCTTATGTCCTGTTTACGGAGGTGTTTTCCGGTTCTTTTTTCCTCGTTTACCTTTTCCCATACAAGGGATTGACCGGTACAGGCGCATTCGGTCAAGATGTGGTTCAGGGAGTCCTCTTCATCATCGTGTTTACACGTGGCTCTTGCTTTCAACTCCGGTTTCATATTAGGTCAGTCCCAGTAGGTTCCAACCTTGTATGCGTCGTGAGCGCACTTCCACAGGAAGACTCTCAGTGGTTTAGAGAAGTCCTTGTTTCTTAGGCTGAGCCATATTTGTTTATCACTCGGGACCTTTTTATTCACTTTTTGTACTGACCTCTTTATTTTTTTTATCATAACGCCCGTTCTCGGTCTCTGGGGTATTGATAGTTCACTCCTTATTTTCTTGTAAGCAATTGCTTGGGTCATCTTCGTTAATTTTGCTCCAGTTAGATGTAACTCAGTGGGTATCGGGGGGAGAGTAATGGGTTTATCGTTGTTCAGGGCTTCTCTCGCCATTGTGCTGGCATTATTCTCATGCGAGGTCGTTTGGGAGTCAGATAAGTCATTGATATATATTGGTGCCGTATGCATTCTTGTCGAAATGATTGTTCCAATCTTGTAGAACCATAAAGATGCATCGATTGGTCTTTGAGAGGTTCACCTAACAAGGCAGTCTTGGGATCGGATCTGCCATCTTTGCATGCGTAACAGCGTACATCTACCGGTGCATCAAACATGAGCCTTCTAATGAACAAGTAGTCTGAGACGAACTGAAAGTGCCGAGGTGAGAGATAAGGAATCTACTGACCTTGATTTTGTCGCAGATGGAACAAAAATTGAAACGATTGAGTATGGTTACGGACAGCGGTGATACTATTCATACATGCATATTGTGTTAATACAGTGGGGTACGAAATGCATGAGTCACAAGTCTAACATGTCAGTTACAAAATTCCTTGAGAAACTCAAAGTTTCAGCCTCGACCACAAGGACGGTGAGGCTCAAGACTCACGTCTAGATATCGTAAATGTTCTGGGTCATCTCCCCTAACTCCCGGATTCTCCGATTTCCTGATCTTTCGAACTGTCTCCTGTATTCTCACAGATTCCACAGATCCATGTTCAGAAGAATAAACTGCGGGTTTGTCTGAAAGTAGCAAGTCTTGGTAAGTGCCGTTTTGATTTGGTTCGATCACTCTGAAAGTCGAAGAACATGCTCCAGCACACCAGATATCGTACGCAGTGTATTTGTCGGCCGGCTTGCTGTCTCGAAGAGCGTTGCGCCGTTGTGGACTCAATATAGAGATACCTGATTTGGGAGAACCCAAAGCCATAACCATCCTTATGAAAGGAATAGGAGGCTGTTTGTCCGGAGGGTTGAAAACCCCTAGTTTAAACGGGTCCATATTCGGATCAAACAGGTTTCCTACGACTTTTGTGGTGTACTCGAAGGCGTTTCGAACTTGGCAAAGGATCACAGACACGTTGTCTGGGCCAACGGGTTTCCGAGCATCGAAGACGAACGGGATGACCACATCCACTCCAGGTTGGTTTTCACGGCATAGTATTGCAGCACCACGTGCAATGAGTCCGTAGAGAGTGCTGCGATTCATGGCAGAGGCGTGCTCGATCCTGATGAAGTGGTTGAAATGCACTTGTGAATACTCAAAGCAACATTGAAGCGAGACGTCTTCGTCGGAATTATGTAGGAACATCGGGCGCCCTTGAAGAATATTCGAAAGGTGAGCTGCATCAGCGTAGGGTCCGTAGCGTCCTCCTTGGCCTTCAGTGACTTCAGTACTTGGACCGTCCGACCGCAGTAAAGCGTTCAGAAAGCTGGTTAACTTGATGTTTCGGCGGTCCCCGACGATTGCATCACGTGCCAGTGTGAACAGCAGGAGAGCTACCATCTCACCGCGATCGCCCTTGTCAAGACTGGGACCTGTCAGCACTTTGTTAAGAAGATCGGCTTGATCAATGTTGTGCTCTTGGACGATGTGACAGGCACCCTCCGCCAAAATAGGTTCCGAGGCTGCGATGGTGATGGCCGTTTCGTTGTTATTTTTTATCGCAAGGCAAAGGCGCATGTGATGCTCTACCTGGTTGATTTCCAGCGTTCGTGATGCTAACGTCGTGCGAGTAAAGCATAAGGGAATCCGGGCGGACAAGATTGCTTTAAAGGAAGATAAATATCCTCTGAAAACATAGAAATGACGGGGAGGACCCTACCGATCCGTTGTGATTCGTTTAGATCTTTTGGATTCACTTCGTGAGCTTCGGGGCCACCCAGAAGCTTCATGGCGGCAAATTGCACCATGTTACTTCTCTCCCTCGCCCCTCCTTCATTATAGCGTGTTCCAAACCTGTGCATCACGTCAAAAATTGTCAAAAGAGGGGATGACTCTTGACATACAGTGGCCGGCCAAACTGGCACATCCATTCAATAGAAACCATATCTCGAAGGTCACATGGGGGAAACCCTAGAAACCGACAACCATGGTGAACAACATAGATCAAGAAGAAAAGATACGACTCTTGCCTGTATGGGGAGAAGGTCGGAGATTGAGAGGAATCACAACCAATTTTTTGGCCAGTTCATCAATCATGCGAGATTTTCCGGTTCCCGACGACTGGACAATAGGGATGGCTTGTGCATAGAAGGGCTCTTTACCATCGAGCTGTGCATAGAATGAGATAATTTCTTCCAAGGCCTTGGGTGCTAAGCCTCTATATTCGACGCCCCAAGAACGTTCCGTTGCTTGGACGATCTCAGACTAGATTTGTTACCTTGGTTAAGATACGTACCTCTGCTACCTGTCACAGACGAAGGGCCTTTGACAACTTTTTTTACAGGCGAAGGGCCTTCTTTCACACTCTCTAAAAATTTCAAGCCTAGGAAGATCTGAGGCTGCAAGATCAATACTGATATTACAGAATGGACGGACCATGTTCTCGTAATTCTTTCCACGTCCCGTTTGCAATACATCGATCGATTATATCTCGTAACTCGGTCTGCTCAAGATACTCTGCCTTTTGCAACTGATCGAACACAGAGTAAGACTGCAATTGTCGAAATGACATTTCCGCCTCGACGACTGCACCCCAAAGCATATAGATTATCTGGGTGATGTCTGATTCTTTCGTGTAACCAACGTTGGTCACTCTTAACATGAATTCCATCGGCCAATCTCTGTTTCTTCTCTACGGATGGAGCAGAATCCTGGGTCCCGGGCTACAGAGAACGCTTCTGAGGAGCAGTTGACTGAGACATGAGCGAGTGTGAGAGACAGGGGTGGATGCGACATTTAGAACCCCTGCAGGAGTTTGTAAGTCCGAAACAAACGACGGAACGGATCATGTGACGTGCAGCAAGGTTGCCTCGCTGAGACACCGGTCCGGTAAAATCATCCACTCTCGTCAACAGAACCATCCCTCGCTCTCTCTGACATTGGCCCATCCCTGCTCTCCCCACAGCGCCGTTCCCGCTCTCCCACAGTGCCGTTCCTGCTCCCCTATTATAATACATACGTACCAAGTTGGGAAGAACTGACGACTTTGGATCCAGTGTAATATACATATTATAATACATTACTTATTAACGTAGCGGGCTTTGTGGCCAAAGGGCGCCCTTGAATATTATCGATTACTTATCATCAGCTAAGTTACCAGCGAGTCCAGGCTGCGCCGGACGATGCCGTGACGATCGCTAATTTTACCTCTCGCCAAGGCTATCCTCGCGACTCGGCCTCGGCATCCTCTGCCACTTGATAATCGAACCTATTTCTTATCCTTAGTACAGCAGACGCAGGGGATTCTTAGAGCGCGTGATCATTCCAGTGGCTATGTCACTTTCTGTCACTTTTGACATCTTCGTGGCTTCTTTGATCTCCCCTGATCTCCCCTGGGAGAGTGCGGAATTCGCCAAGCAGTTCGGCCCTCCCACCCGAGTGGGGGCATCTGCTGCCCTGCGTCCCATGTCTATCACAGACGCAATATATTATCTCACGACTACGTCACTCGCATCATCATGTCATCATGATACTCCATGCATGACATCGTGTAAGAAGAGCATCACTTCACCCTCACACTGACGACTTGACTTTTTTGGGGCAGACTGCTAGTGTCTTTGACAGCCAAGTACACCCAACGACGTCAATGAACTCGACGTATAATCCCATCCAGTACACGTCCGCCCCCCCGACATGCCACCCAGCGGGTTTCCAGGCCCACATCAGCATCTTTTGTCATCTGTCAAGGTATTTGGGCGAACAAGTTGTCTCATGACTTTGCTCATAGATGAACATCCTTCTTTTGTCATCTGTCAGGGTATTTGGGCGAACAAGTTGTCTCATGACTTTGCTCATAAATGAACATCCTTCTTTTGTCATCTGTCA
>QFEW01001492.1:0-13290 GCA_003316525.1 Termitomyces eurrhizus
TGTCAGAACCAACTCATGGCCTCTCTGGCCAAGAACTTGGGCAGAACAAAAATTTGTTCTTGTTCTATATGGTCTCCACCATATAAACACATGGTGAGATGGGTGCACACATCCATTGCCCAGTTCTCCAGGTCACTGAACTTGGATGCACCTGCATAGGCTCAAATGTGCTTACTGTTTTTATGCAGCTGCACCCCAAAATACAATGCCTTGATCATCAATAAGGGATTGTTTCTTTGTCCTGAGATTACTATTGTGCATCTGCTGATATGTGACTTGGTTGCTCATTGTCTCTGCTATTGGCATGCACAGCATCATAGATGCCTCCCTTGCCACCTTAACAGCTGTACTGGCTTGCCCATCCAGACCTGAGTTATCTGTTCTAGAGTCTTGGTTATGCATGTGAGGAGAGTCCTCATGCCACCCTTGTCCTGCTGAAGTATGAAACATACTCACTGGGTTTGCTTTAGGCACTTCCTGTGCCCATGCTAGTGACTCTACTAGCCTGACTCCAACATCTTGATTGTGACATGCTGAGCATTCCTCAGACATGGCTTCAGGTGGTCAATACCTCCAATTGCATTGTGGCCTATCCAGAGTTCCAATGACTCACTAATAAGTCAGTATATTTAGTACTGAATACAGTGGGCATTTTGTGCCCTTGCTGTCTAAGTGCTACTATATGCACTGAAAGATATTGCTCAAGTTATGTCTGGGTGTTGTATTTCATCACCTCTGAATATAAATCTCAGAACACCTGCAAGTGCATGATGTAAGCAGTTTTCAACCACTGTTCCTCTGCTCCAGCATTGTTGTCAGTAGATGACTCAGCAACCTCCTTAACCTCCTCTATGGTGGGAGTGCATGGGAAGTGATTTTTTGCAGGTTTTGCTGAGGTTATGGCCACTTCTGATATCTCCTCTAGGTGGGCTTTCATCCTCTTGGTAGGCATTGAGCCCACTATGGCCCATCTGGCCCTAGTATTCCAGGTTGGGAACATATATCCTCCAGCCTATACTGACAAGTTGACTCCCAAGATGCCTGGGACACCTGTTGACTGCCTGGCCTCATCAGGAGGTCCTTTGAAAGCTAGTTGGCTGGACTGTCAAGGTTCTCCTGGCAGCTGCATAACTGGAGGACTTAGTTCTCCTAGCATTTTGTCTTACAGCTGTTTCTGGCCCTCATGCTATGAGCTCTCAGCTTTTTGAGCCTCATTTTTATTGCCAGAAAGGTTGGAACTCCAACCTCAATCTCAAGCTGTGGGCCCTGCCTAGCCTACAATGGACACTTGTATGTTCTGTGTGCCTACTGGGTCACTCCATAGATTGTGGGCCTTGCACCTACTGTCTGTGGTGACTGTAGATACAGGGTTACTCATTGATCTCTCATCTGAAATTTGCATGGTGTAGCTGTGCAAGAAGCTCAAAAAGCTGATAGAGTTCTGTCAAAGAACTCTGTGACTGATGTCAAATACTAAGCAATAGATCCTAGCTGGCAGATTCAAAAAAAAATATAATGAAGTTACAGGATTGTGAAAGCTTAGAGTTCACACTACACAAAATCAGACTAGTCTGGTCTATTGACTAAGTAGAATGAATACAAAAAATAAGCTGCTTATTCAGTAGCAGGTATGTGGGTAATTATAATATGGTAAATAAAATTATATTATAATAAATATAATATAATTTTATCTAATTCTACTAACTAAAAGCCATGTGGCCATAGCTACATAGCGCACTACACTATATACTATGACATTTCATAGAAAATTTACCATTATAGCTAATATACTTGCTTGCAGTCATTCATGTTTTATACATCATATGCATCTTTATAAACCTGAAAAGATCTCTTGTGTTTATCTTATATCACTCTCTTGTGTTCTCTTGTGCAGTCTCATGCTTCTTGCATTTATTCCTGTAACAAAGAAAATCCTGCAACACATCTGAAATGCCTCCACAGATGGCTACTTCATCTAACATGACCTTCAAAATGCCCCTCTCAATGGACAACCACCCAACCCCTCCTTCACCCTCTTGTCCAATGACAAGTTGCTCCTCCACAAAGGCTGTATCTGACCTCCAGACCATAAAAATATATGCCTCAACATTCTCTAGTAGCACCATGACCACAAGCTTCAGAAGCACCTAAGAATACATAAAATACTCTAACTCATCTCCTATACTTACTGTTGGCTAGAAATATAGAAGGACATCACCTAGTATGTCTATGCCTGTAAAATCTGCCTCTAAGCCAAGGTTCCCAGACACTGACTCTACAGATTGCTCAAACCCCTATCCATAAGCTGGTGCCCCTAGTCCTTGATTTTTATAGACCACATTGTCAAGCTTCTGAAATTAGAAGAGTTTGACACCATCCTTGTTGTTGTGTGCTGCCTCATTAAACAAGCTATTTTTGTCTCTTGCCACACCACCAATAATGCTCCAAACTTTGCCCAACTCTTTCTGGAGCATGTCTTCTTCAACTATGGCCTCTCTGATAATATTGTTTCCAACTGGGACCTGCTCTTTGTCTCAAAGTTCTGGATATCCCTCTGCAAGGTCCTTAACATTTGGACCAATCTTTCTACCATATACCACCTGGAAATTGATGGCCAAACCAAGTGAGTCTGTTAGCAATGACGACACATCCTAGACCTCAATTGAATCACACTTTCCAGCATCACACACTACTCAGTCACCATGCACTAGGGACAAAGCTTTCTTTGTCTCCATCACACACACTGTCTGGCTGCTATCTGGCCACCATCATGCTAGGGACAAAGCTCCCTTTGTCCTGTATTTACTTAAATAAGACACTCTCCTACTACTGAGGATGAGTTCCATTCCTACCACTTCTATACCTTATGCACTTCACTCATGATGTACCAATAGTTACATCCTTGTATCAGGTACAACATGAATATAAGTCAATTATGCACATTGAACTGAGGTTACATCCTTGTATCAGATACCAATGTGATATAGATTCCAACAGGTTATGGGACCTTGCTGCTCCACACTCTGATTAAGGAATTTTTACTTGACCCTGTATCACACTTGTGGACACTTAGTTCTAGTTGATTGTACCTTATCTGCATGTCTCCTTTTGTCTCTATCCAGGCATCTTTGTCCTTGACCATCCTTATTCTCGGACCACTACACCATGGGATCGCTCTCCTCCACTGCATTCACACTAGCCAGTGATGCCACCTACCCCCACACTCACGCAATCAAGCTGAACACCCACTGGCCTGCATCTGAACTGGCCTTTGATTGCACTATGGGTGAATTCACCAAATGGTTGAACAAACTGGAAATATTCTTGCAACAAATCAGCTTAGACCAGTACATCTTCACTCCTAGGTCTAGACCTGAATAACTGGTCACTGAACCAGACCCTGCCACTAAGCCCATTGCACACTCCAACTGGCTGTCAAACAACTATCTGATCATTGGAGTAATTTGTGCAGCCATATCCGACACCAAGCAGGAGGGCCTCACTACTGATGGCACCACCAAGAAGTGCTATGATGCCCTGAAAGCATGGGCACAGAGCAAGGGACCCATTAAGCAAGTTGCACTCATACGTGAAGCCCTCTTCACATACGCACCTGTCTCTGAACCTATCGAGAACACAGCCAGGAAAATCTGCAAACTCATCAATTGTGCTTTTGCAATTGGAACTATCAACAAGGACCTCCTCAAGTGTATTGCACTCCTGAACTCAATCAACGATAAAGCTTTTGAATCCATCCAGACATCATGAGGACTGGCTGATTCCATGGTGAAAGACCCCTACACCTCAGCCCATGTCTGCAAACTTTTCCAAACTATCAACAGCCTAGCCACCCTCACCAGACCCACCACATCCGATACGGCCCTTATCGCAATGAAGAATGTCCCTAGCACACATAACCATGGCCCTGAATGGTCATGCTGTGAAATCTGCCTCACACTGGGATTTTCCTGTCACGGCCATACCAAGCAGTGGTGTATCAGGCCTGGAGGGGGCATGGCTGGCAAGACAATCAAAGAATCTAAAACCATGCAAAAGGCCATGCAAGGAGGAGGGAAAGCAAGCACAGGCACGAAGACAGGAGGAGCCACAAAGAACAGCATTGCTGTGAAAGGACTCGATGGATAGGCATACATAGTTGACATCTTGCACCTTCAGAAAATACAGCTCGAAGCTGAAAAGCCTGAGATCACTAAGTCAACTGAGTTTGCTGGCATTGCATCCACCACTCCAACAAATACCACCAACTTCTTCGAATATCAAGGCTTTATGATGATTGAGGATGATGTCAGTGACGCTGGTCACAACCTCAGAACCTCCATCAACTGGAACAACAACCATTCTTGTCACTAAAGCAATTGCACTCTTAAACCAGCAAGAGTGCACTGTCCTATCATCCCTCAACGAAAAACCTTTCCATCTCGACTCCAGCACGACAATCCACATATCACCTTGTAGATCCAACTTTATCACACTGCAAGCAATGCTGCCATGTTCAGTCAGAGGAATTGGCGGCACCTCCATTGAGGTGTTAGATATCAGGACTATCCACTTGCATATTCAGAACGAAGCTGAAATAATACTGGAAAGCGCACTTTACATACCAATGTCCACTGTACAACTTATCTCTGTATCTGCACTTGTTACAGGCATGTGTGTGTCAATCACCTTCAGTAGCACAGGGGTTACCATCTTGGACGACACTAGTGGAATGCTTCTTGCCTCAGGACCACTTATTCCAGGACATCACCTCTACACACTCGACCTACAGAACGTGCTGGCCGAGCATGCTCTCACAGCGCAACATCCATTCAACATCAACACCTGGCACTGGCAACTTGGCCATGCCAACTACCAGGTTGTTGCCAAAATGGCCTGTGCAGGTCTGCTTCCAGATACACTGTCTATTTCCCTCAACGCACAACCTAAATGTGACCTCTGCATTTTTGGCAAACAGACAAGGTCACCAGTATCTGGCTACCGAGGTGCTAGAAATTGTGTGGATAGACTTAGCTGGACCTATGCATGTGCAGTCGCATATCAGAAATACATACGTCATGGATATAGTCGATGACTACACCAACATGCCCTGGTCGATCCTACTTAGATCCAAGAGTGACGTGTTTCCAGCATTACAAAGCTGGCAGAAGGCAAGAGAGCTTGAAACAGGCAAGGAAGTAGGAATATATAGAACAGGACATGATGGTGAGCTCAAAAATCATCAAATGGAGAAATGGCTTGCCTCCTTGGGCACCCAACACAAATACAGAGCTCTCTACACCTCACAGCACATGGGCCACATCAAAAGGATGCACAGAACTCTGTTAGGGAAGGCAAGTACTATGAGATTAGCAGCAAAATGTCCAGAATCACTGTGAGACAAATTTTACCTCACCGCTGCACACCTGCATGCCAAAACAGCGACTAAATCCCTTCAGAGCAGAACCCCATTTGAACTATGGTATAAACGTGTTTTCAACTATACATATATGAGAGAGATAGGTTGCTGTGCGTTTGTTCTCACTCTCAATCACCACAATCCAAAGCTTAACGCACACAGAATAGAATGCATACTAATTGGATATGGATGAAACTCAAAGTCCTATCGATGCTATGATCTGAAGACCAAACAAATTCACAAGTCATACCATGTGCAATTTCTGGAATGATACAAGGAATGTGCCTCAACCAATTGCATCAAGACAACAGCAGAGAAGGATAAGATTGACAAACTCACTTCAATTGAACAGATAACAGCAATATCTACACCTACTCCCCTGCTTACAGATGACAATGACGACATAGATGACAATGATGACATAACGAGTCACTCAGCATCAAACATGGCAGACAATGATTATGAACGCCCACATGATGAAGTACTGCCAATTGTAAACCAGAGGCCATGCTGATCTAGCTGAGTACTGATGCCCACAGTGAAGGCCACAGAAGACAATCTTCCTACCACCTGTTTAGAACGTGCAGTGCAGGACTCAAGAGAGGCTGGCAACCATGTGAAGGCACAATGAGCTGAGAAGAGGCTAGAACTGGGTTAGATGCAAGTTGCAGATAAACAAGTTGAAGACCCCCGAAATGTGGACAACAACATACCAGATATTGATGCAAACATACCTGATCTCACCAACTTAGCCTTGCCTGAGGAAATTGAACATCTGTTAGCCTCAGCGGAAGCATTGGACAGCCCTGTTACACTAAACCTCATGGACGAGCCTTGAACCTGGAAGGAAGCACAGCAGTCAGCTGACATACAACATTGGGAGGACGCTTACAGGGATGAACTCAAATCCCTCAAAGACATGGGTGTTTACAAATTGATTTCACTTGAGGATGTACTAGAGGGACACAGAGTGAGGAAGGGGCATCCAGTCTTCAAAATCAAACGAGACGAAAACAGAAAGGCAGTATGCTTTAAGGTCCAGTTAGTCTTTAAGGGATATGAGCAAGTTTTTGGCAAAGACTACACTAAGACAACCTTGCCCACAGCACGAATGGAATCATGGCAAATTCTTCTCCACCTAGCAGCCATGAAGGGCTGGGACTGTAAGGGCAACCTCTAGAGGCTGTGGCTTAGTCACACAGCTGGCAGAGGGAGATCCAAAGTGTATTAGAGTATGTACTGACAATATCATAATAACTACTCACCTGACAGAGGAAGATCCAAAGAGAACAAGTCTAGGGACTCCCTATGCCAGGTTGGATGCTTCTGGGGCTTCTGAAGCATGGGAAACAACTGTACAATACAACAAAACCTTAAAAACTCAAAAATTGACTAACCAAACAACTGTGCAAACAAGGCAGGGAAACTCCAGACTTTAGAAGTCAGAAAGGCAAACTCTGGCTTATATAAGCAGTCTGGAAGCGGTGCTGAAGGGCCCACACTTGTCTGAATAGTAGCTAAAGAACCAGAGCATCTCAAGGACTGAGAGTAGTACTAACAGATAGTGTTGAAAGAATAGAAACAGTAAAATGAAATAATGCCAGAAGAAATAAGAGAATGAATGAAGGGAGAGTGAAGAGATAAGGAGTGAGAAAAGGAAGAAATGAGGAGTCCTCTGACAGGGATGCCACACAGGTGGACATCAAAACTGCATTTCTCTATGGACTACTGCCTAAAGACGAGATCCAGTACATGCAGCAACCTGAAGGTTTCAAAGAAACTGGGAAGAAAGAATGGGTGTGGTGCTTACTACGTGGCCTGTATGGCATGAAACAGGCAGGCTGCATCTGGAACCATAACGTAAACAACATGATCTCGTGGGGCTTCACATGCCTGCCATGTGAGTCATATATCTACCATTGTAAAACTGACTGTGGCATAACAATAGCCGCACTCCATGTTGACAACTTCCTGGCAATAGCAAGTTGCAAATCTGAGAATGACAGACTCAAAGACCAGATGCAGACTGTCTGGTTGATATCTGACTTGGGCATGCCAAGATTTGTCATCGGAATTGCTGTTGAATGGGATTGAAAACATTCACTTGTTTGCCTATCCTAGACATCTCTAATCAACAAAATCATCTTGCAATTTGGTCAGAAATCAGCTATGTCACTATCTCTCCCCATGGACCCAGGCCTCAAGCTCAGAAAAATTGACAGAGCTTCCCTATCACAGGAGGAGCTCAACACCATCCAGAAGACACCGTATCGCTCACTCATATGATGCCTACTATAACTTGCCATATCTACCTGTCTGTCAGGAGACTCCTCATTTCTTCCTTTTCTCACTCCTTATCTCTTCACTCTCCCTTCATCCATTCTTTTATTTCTTCTGGCATTATTTCATTTTACTGTTTCTATTCTTTCAACACTATCTGTTAGTACTACTCTCAGTCCTTGAGATGCTCTGGTTCTTTAGCTACTATTCAGACAAGTGTGGGCCCTTCAGCACCGCTTCCAGACTGCTTATATAAGCCAGAGTTTGCCTTTCTGACTTCTAAAGTCCAGAGTTTTCCTGCCTTGTTTTGCACAGTTGTTTGGTTAGTCAATTTTCGAGTTTTTAAGGTTTTGTTGTACTGTACAGTTGTTTCCCATGCTTCAGAAGCCCCAGAAGTGTCCAACCTGGCATAGGAAATCCCTAGACTTGTTCTCTTTGGATCTCTCTTTGCCAGGTGAGTAGTTATTATGATATTGTCAGTACATACTTTAATATACTTTGGATCTCCCTCTGCCAGCTGTGTGACTGAGCCACAGCCTCTAGAGGTCGCCCTTACACCATCCAGACATAGCATATGTGGTTGGGCAGCTTACACAGTTTGTTGAGAACCACACCGGAGTCCATTGGACAGCTGCCATACGGCTGGTACAGTACCTCAAGGGCACATGTGACTTAAAGCTCACATTGGGAGGAAAATCTGAAACCGGTCCCGTCAATCTTGTTGGCTTCACAGACTCTGATTGGGCCAACTGTGTTGACACCAGACACAGCGTTGGAGGCTATGCATGGAGCTTGGAGTCAGGGATAGTGTCCTGGGCCACTCAAAAACAGAAGACAGTCACCGCATCATCCTGTGAGGCTGAGTACATGGCCACGTTCGAGAGCGCACAAGAATGTATATGGCTGCAAGCACTATTCAACACCATAGATCACAAAGAAGTTACTGCAGGACCCACGCTGATTCTGTGCAACAATAATGCTGTGATAAACTTATCTGAGGACCTGACACTACATGCCTGTGTGAAACACGTTGATATTAAGTACCACTTTCTTATGTGAGTGCATTCAATCAAATAAAGTTTGCATACAATACATAAACACCAAGTACAACGTCACTGGTCTCTTCACTAAAGCCCTAGAAGTGCCCATATTCACTTGGCTATGAACACTTCTGGGTCTACTTCCTGGCCCATGATTCCACTCGAGGAGGAGCGACCATGATGCAAGGTCTCAGCTGAGGAGGAGTGTTAGCACTTACACATCCTTGACCTGAATCGAATCACACTCTCCAGCATCACACACTACTCAGTCACCATGCACTAGGGACAAAGCTTTCTTTGTCCCCATCACACACACTGTCTGGCTGCTGTCTGGACACCGTCACACTAGGGACAAAGCTCCCTTTGTCCTGTATTTGCTTAAATAAGACACTCTCCCACTCCACATCCTCAGTCAATTATGCACATTGAACTGAGGGTGAGTTCCATTCCTACCACTTCTATACCTTATGCACTTCACTCATGACGTACCACTAGTTACATCCTTGTATCAGGTACAACATGAATATGAGTCAATTATGCACTGAACTGAGGTTACATCCTTGTATCAGGTACCAGTGTGATATAGGTTCTAACAGAGTCTACCACATCCTCAAGCAATATCTCTGGATCTTGTCAACTACCTCCAGAATTACTGGTGCATTGAGCTGCCCCTCACCAAGTTCACTTACAACAACACTCCCCACTCCACCACTGGAGTATTCCCCTTCTTCACTAACAAGGGCTACCACCTCTGGCTGACTTTTTCACTCTGAGACATCCTTTTTCATGTTACCCACAAGGTCATCCAGGATCTCTGCAACCTTTACAAATTCCTTGGAAACAAGATCAATGTTGCCAACAAGGTCTACTCCAAGTACCCCAACCTCTGTTAGGACTCCACCCCCACCTGAGCCTCTGGGACCCTGGTCTGGCTTGACTGATGCCATCTCTGAATGTAATGCCTCTCCATGAAACTCAATCATAGATGTTTTGGCCCTTTCAAGATCACTTGGAAAATATTCTCTCATGCCTAACAACTTGAGCTACTCCTGGGCCTGAAGAGTCTCCACCTTGCATTTTACATTTGACTCCTCAAAAAGCATGCCCCAGATCTCTTTCCAGAGCAATGACTTGACCAGCCCCCATCTTCAAAGTCAACAAAAAACATCAATACAAGGTAGACACCTAGTATGCTGGACTGGCTATGGGCCCAAGGACAACACTTGAGAGCCTTCAAAGAACCTGAAAAACACTCCTGCCAAGCTCTGGAAATTCCATGACCTTTACTCAGACAAGCTCTGGAGACCCTGAGACTGAAAAATTGCACAGACAGCTATGTGGACATAGCCCCTGCCTCTAAATTCATCAGGGATTCAACTCTTACCAATATGTTTCCTTCTTCTGCTGTTTCTACATCAACCAAGTTTGTGCCAGACACACACAGCATCTAAGCTTGAGCTTAACTCAGGCCTCTATCTAGATTGTTTAGTATATGATCTAGGAGTATCCCCTGACTTCCTCTATCTTTGTGATGCATCATGTTGCTCTTCAATAGTTTTGCAATATGCCTATGCAGGCCAACTCCCCATCCTGGCATGACTCTTTGCAAGAGGCAAGTCCAACTCAAATCAGTGCCACTTTAATTGTGCTCACAATGTTGAGAACAAGTATTATCTTTATGCAGTGCCCTTGATTTGCCAAGATGCACTGAGAGGCTCTGCACAAAGTAGAGCACATCACAGCTAATAAATGCATCGAGCTGATAGAGAAAAAACAACTTGATTGCAAGTACTGTACATACAGCAAAGTCTTTTTATATTGACAATAGCTATGCATGGCCATTACTTACTCTGCCTATTATTCAGGTAGGGTGCCCTAGGTTCTGAGTCTAATCAAGGCAGATGTGCCTACTCTGGATCTCAAATGACATGCTTATCACTTCACATTGATGTAGCATATATCTACCATTTGCCTAGCAGGTCATATATGGGGCCAGGCACAGTGCATAGCTGCAATAGATATAGGATCTTGATTTCTCTTCTCTTCAGCATGTTGCTTAACTTATTACATCACTTAAATAGTCTCTTGCGCAATGCTATGTATTTTACTTGCAATAGTGGCAGGCTTTCTCTGCAGGGGTTTTAATGCTATTCACTACCCCTTCTTAGTCAGTTTTTAGTTAGTCCCCTCTCCTTCACCATTTATTAGCATTGTAACAAGTCTGATCTTAGCTAATTTTAGCACTATATAATATTAAAACATGAAATTTTTCTTGAGTGACTTGGTCAAGAATAATGCTGGCCAGTTGACTAGAACAGTTACAAGGCAACAAGGTGTAAGGGACAAAGTTAGACACAAATAAGATCATACTTATGACATATATTGGGGTCTTATTGTTGTGATCCAGACTCGATCAATCATGAACCACCATGAATGACAATCCTTGTGATAGATCGTCAAAGCTGTCAGGTTCCGCTGAGTCGGGGGCTTTCCGGGAAAGCAATCGCCCTTACAATGCGGACTTGACCCATGGATACTCGGGTGTCTGGAACTCCGGGGCTAGGACTCCGGGGTTCAAGACGTGGACAGAGGTACTCCTGGGAGAGGGGACTTGGTCCAGGGTTTTTGGGTGGTGAGTAGCTGGGGAATTCAGGTGGGGGTTGAGTTGTGAACCGGAGGTTCTAAGACGAGACCAAGTTAGTAAATTAAAGTTGCGAAGTGCGTACCAGTCTTAGAGCATGTGATTATCCAAGCGTGCCAGTCAAGCGTGCCAGTCAATGCGTACCAGTCAAATAGAGGGCACGCAACAATTCAAGTAACCAAGTGAAAACAGTGTAAACAGTGTAATATCAAGACTAGCAAATACAACGGGGGGCTATGCTATAAGTACTACGGGGCCAGGTCTCGGGGTTCCAGAGTGTCTGGGATGGGTTCCAGGAGTCATTGAGTAGCAGGCAGGGACTATATACCTAGATCGCGCATGGGGCACACAATCAATTGGCATGGAGGCAGCTGTGATGCATGATGTGTGATGGCTGGGAGCGAGCTGCATGATCCAATCGTTGATCGGAGCTGGTGGCGGCTGATGGTGGTCCTTGATGCGTGTGATGGCGGTGTCAGTAGTTGTGATGGCGGGGCGTGTCCTGTGGGGTCGGAGGGAGGGTCCCGGGTGGTGTTCCGGGGGTGTCCCGGGGTGGATCCGGAGGGGAGGGGTCGTGACAAAAGCTGAATAATAGACATATATATATTTCACCCTGGACAATGACTACCCTCAGTTGTTTCTACACAGACTGGAGTATGTTTGATCAACTTATAGACCATTATATGACAAGCTTATAGATACTGTAGATTCAGATACTCATTGTATCTACATCTAGGTTCAACTTCAACACTTATAGATGGCAATAATATAAAGGACTTGAATTTTAAGACTGTGAAATGTAAAGATCATCTAACTTAGGCTCACAACTCCATGTGAAGAGGAAAAAGCTGCCAAAACAATATCCTCTGCAACAGACTTCCTTATTTGTTGATATCCATGTCAGTGACAAAGCAGAACAGTTGCAGTGATGCTTTCATGATGGCCCTTGATATCAGCTGAAAGTGGGACTTCACAAGAAGACATGTCACATACCTCAGAAAGAAGTGCAGAAAATTTCCATTGAGTGTGCAATGAGGAAATTGAGCTTGTCCAATACTGTGCTTGTCATTTTTCTATGTCAATCATATTGTGGAAAAAAAGAAATACATATGTTGCAAAGATCTGTGCCCTGTGAAATGAGATTGACAGATCTGGGATGAGATCCAGGAACTGCTGCACATAGGAGGTGACAAGAAAGGCAGACTGTAAGCAGATGAACAAATGAACAAACATATAGGGAACACCTACATTTGGCCAGAGGTCAGGAACCAGCTGGGGGGCAATGATGCTATTTGGTCCTGCATAGTCATGTCACATGTACTTGTAAGGACAAGTCATGATATATCAAACTGACTATATGGTCTGCAAACTCACTCAAAAGCTCAATTCATCTAAATTTGATCTCAAGCTTCATATAAACAGTGGCTAGAATTTCTTTTTCTGTCTTAGTACTATGCCATTGGTCTCTTTTGACTAATCAATTTTATAGACAATCATTGACACAACTCTACTGTAGACCTCAGTGTTGCCATGTGGTGCAGCGGCCCTCCCTATTGATAATGCGGAAAACAAACAAAAAAATATCACATAATACAGAAAACAAGACACGACACAAACAACCACCCTAGGCCTGACCAGACCATTTATCAACGCGCATCGCAGAGTTAGAGGTATCCTTGAAATCATTCAAAGGACGCTAGAAATGTTTTGAAAGACAAGGTATAACACTCATATACCCCCGACACGCCAATCGTGGACTATTGCTGTTCTAGTGTTAGAGACGGTCTACTATGATCTGTCTAAGAAAGTTTAACAGTTTCTTTACATGCATGTACGTCTTGTCCCTTCATTTTCACGTCGATGCGCTCATATTCGCGTAGCGACGGACCAATTTCATTCGTATTCTGAAATTC
>QFEW01001494.1:0-14002 GCA_003316525.1 Termitomyces eurrhizus
GCTGATCTGATTTCGTCTTGTACATCAGGAAAACGTGCAGCGAGGTTACGTGTAAGAGGAGATCTGACAACTTCAACGTGATAGTTATCATGGAACGCTTCTGGACCTATGGTGTACAGAATTTGGAGGAACTTAGAGTCCATATGTGAGACTTCGACTCAGGGGTTTTGAATACAACACAACACACATCTTTCACAGCTGCACGAAAGGAAATAGAGTCGTCTGAAGCTTTGCGCAGTTCATCTATGAACCGGGAACCACTGATGACTACTATCCAGTTGGAGACACCTGGAATCTTAAATGCAGCACCTCGATGCTATAGGAGACCTTGAGTTCCTTTAAGCGTCAGCTATATCGCCAGACATCTGACCTTAGAATATCCTTCCTGAATCATACTGCGAGCATGGGATACAAATTTGTATGCCCCTATGTACGAGGATAGGATCCCAGAACCTCCGATAGTAGGTACTTTATTCAGCTGGTGAAGAATTAATGCCGAAGAGTGTTTTGGGTGTTGGAGCACATACTACTCTCCTGTCAGTCCAGGCTTTATAAAGCGTTGATACAAGACAGAGGGAAGAGATAGCGACTACAGTAACTAGCAGGGCCAAGTTATGCATTGGAGAAGAATATAGGCAAACACCCTACTCGAGTCTTTTTATTGGTCTCCAAGTATGGAGAAGTGATTCTCAGTCATGAGACTAGTTTTCTTAATATACGGATTGACCCATGAGGGTGTGTGTCCATGTGGCTAACAAAGACGTTGAAAGTCAGTATATGTTTAGGTTTTCAACAAGATGGCGGAAAAAAGAACTTACTTGACGGTTCTATGACTGGTTCCCCACCATGGCTGTTCGAGAAGAGCATCTTAAGGGTGCTTGCTTACCAGGGTCATGGATTCCGTGAACGGTGATGGCCTGGATAGCATTATATTGATCACTGTTCTGTTTTTGGTACATACTACGCGCTTGAAAGTCGGCAGTTCTTACTCAAGTAACACGCAAGCAAGGGTATATAGGCGAAGTAGACCCCTTCGCGAGGTGCGAGGCATTATTCGTTTATTTATGGAAGACTCGGCCTTTTCCGATAATGAGTCCAAGGGTCTTCTTCGCAGATAACAATGACAAACACTCTCCTCTTTGATACCCCATCAGCGAGTCGGTGTCCCCTTGAATTCGCAATGAGCGACGCATCTCCTCCACCGCCAGAGACAGAGGCTCCTCCAGTACCACCCAGCTCTTCGGGATCGCCGACTGATTTTTTGAAGGGCGTGGTGGGGAAGCGCGTTATTGTGCGCTTGGCGTCTGGTGTTGATTATCGAGGTACGTTACGCCTTAATGTTTTTTCGAGACGGGGACGGAAAACGAAACCTTGATTCTATAAATACAGGAGTTCTGTCATGCCTGGATGGTTATATGAATATTGCACTGGAGCAGACGGAGGAGCATGTGAATGGGGTTGTGACCAATCGATATGGGGATGCGTTCATACGTGGTAATAATGGTGCGCTCATTTGTTCTCTGCTTACATTTTCCTGGGAGCTGAGGTCCTCTCTTAGTACTCTATATCTCCGCAGCGGAGCCTCTTTAATCTCTGTTTGACGGTTGTGTATTTATGCCGAAGGCCCCCGAGAGTTGGGGCATTGTATGCATGATATGGAGTGTTTGTTTTGGATTAGCAGGGGCACTGACCACGAACTTCGCCTGCGAGCTTTTCGTCTATCGCCAGTAAATCTGATACCGACATCGCCCTTGGTGCCCTCCCCGTTTTTCTTCAATCCTTATGCTTAGTCCTGTGCCAAAGCTTACCCGCTTGAGCTAATATCGAACTCGTCGAAAACGTAGGCGGACACACATAAGCGTGCTGTGTACACCTGGGCACATGGGTGGATGAGCTGTGCGGATGTAAAAATTGATTTCGTCATTGGTGCATTATTGGCTGTGGTTCACGCATGTAAGTAATCTTTTATACGTAGATTAGTGGACAATGGAGTCCTTGTGTAAATATGATACAATGGAATGGTGGCCCGACAGTGGTGGCGTTGGTGGGCGTTTGATTTCGAAACAACCAACTATAATATAGACTGAGTTCGAGAAATAACGATGTCTCGAATTCGGCTACAATTTTAGAATGTAAGTATAACTCGTGTATGACGCAAACATGAAGTCATTGTGAGTAAATTATAAAAACAATACGTACGATATGACGAATTATCACATTATCCAAGAGCTGTCGACGTTTATTGGATTCCTTTGACATATCTCCATCCAGGGGCCATAGCTCCCTGGAGTATCTTCACCCAGGTATAGCCCCTGTAGTATTTCTATGTCAGTCCATAGTGAGCTATAGAGTTGCAGATTAGTTTATAATGACATTGTAGTGATGATCCATGAGACTAAGTACTAACTTGATGAGGGTCAGGAAGGGTGAAAATCTAGACGTGGAATGCGAGAAGTCCGGCTCCATATGTCCCCCTCATACTCTCCGACAAAGAGGCTGACATTACTGTCAGTACCCTCTCAAGGTCTCCTACTGTCGCTGCCAGCCCCCCATTGCTCTGTCTACTCGTGGTCGGAGTCCGGAGTACCAGTCTGTCTCTTGCGAGACAGTGGGGCGCCATCGGTGTAATGCGACTGGCGTTAGTCCCAGTTTGTATGGTCTCGGGCGTCCCACCGATGTGGCTGCGGGAAGCGGTGCCCCAAAGCGTGATGTTGCCTCAAATGTCCCAGCCGCCAAAGAGCCGTGGTTTAGTCTCGTGGAATGCTCTGTTGTTGAATCTTTGTCTTGCCACTCGCTCCCTCGACTATCGTCTCGTGGGTCGCGCTCTGGGCTCGTTGCGCCTACCCTCCCATAGAGCCCAAATCTCGGTGGGAGTGAAATCCTACGTCGCATCGACAAGGAGGTCCTCGTCGATTCCCTGCAGGGAGATTGGAGGAGGAGCTTTGACCTGGGGGGATAAATCCCCCTCGACGGTTGATCTGCAGGGTTACATGCGCTCGGAATGTATGCTGTGTAGATGTTTCCTGTTTGCCCCTCGCACCCCAGAAATTCATGGACTCTGCAAAAAACCGCATTGATGGCTTTGTTGCGGCTCCTTCCGTTCCACCATCCTTCCACGACTCCTTGGTTGTCTCCATACAACTTGACAGACGTTCCTTCCTCTGTTGCCGCCACTGTTGCTCGTATCAGGAGTTCAAATCCAATGGCTTCTGCTCATTGGATATCTCGCTTTCCTCCTCTGGTCTGCCAACTGGGTAGCAGCCTCCAGGCTCTCCAATGGTCTCCAAGTACAATGGCAATGCCGACGCCTGAACTTGCGTCCAAGAAGGCTCCGAAGTCATGTAGTTCGACTGGACTTGGGACTGTTCTTCACTTCCAAGACCATAGCTTGACCTCCCACCAATCAAGGTCCTGTAGTACTCCTCTTGTCTGATGGTGTAAAGCAAACAGATTATCAACGGTGCCTGGGAGCATTGCTTCAAGGGCTGTGAGACAAGCCCTGCCATCAGGATGTACCAAGGAGGCATGCAGAAGTTTCCCATGCAGCTTCTGAACATCTCAGAGGCAGAAGGTGTCCTTTTTCCTCCACTCTGCAATAGTTTGTAGGTACTTTTCCACCTTCTCCTCTGACAGCATAACCGACTGCTCCGCCAGATCCTATTCCAAGCCATGTATGTGTTCTTCGAGCTGAAGGGTCTGTCTTTGGAGGCTTCCCATAGGATTCCCAATTCCTTTGATATTTGGTCAATGTGCGCAAAGCTGTAAGAGAACTCTTGATCTCCAGGGAACCCCATTTGACCGCCTGCCAAAATTCCAATGTCAAATCAGCAATCTTCTGTAAACTCTTGTATGGTGCCATCATCGTAAACCTTTCCCCTGTACCATAGCCTCCCTCCTACCCAGATCTCACCTTGCTTCTTGATGTCTGCTCTCCATTCCTGTCTCCTTCTGTTGTAATGCTCAACGTGCTCTCTCCTGATCCGTATGAAAAGGTGGTCATCAACCCACCATGTTGCTGGTCCAATGCCCTGGTGGCGCATGATATTGAGCACTGCGTCTGCCATGCATCCGTAGCCTCCTGACAATGGAGTTGCCCCAAAACAAAGGCATGTGTCTACACAGTACTGGTCATCTCCTGTCCTGACCACCACTGCGGGCCATTGCAACCTATGCAATGGAACTGTTCTATATGCTTCCACCACATCCTGCACTGCTGCCTGCAACCCTGGAGGGAGCGTTGCGACCAGCTGTGCAACTGCCATGAATGTTCCCCATGTGCATGGGAAATTGTCCAGATCAATGTGTGAGTTGATGGACTGATTGATGTAGGACGTTGATGAGAATGATAAGTTTTGAATGATCCTAAACCTTCCCGCTTTCCTTGCCTTGGGAATGATGGAAAACGGGGAGGATTGGAATGGCCCAAGTAGTCCTTCAATTTCTTTCCTCCTCATTGGTTCCACATATCGACTTTTTTGTATCTCTTTGCACACAATCTCATCAAATTCATCTTGGTGCTCTTGCACTGTTTGGTACCCAATCTCCAGGAAGCCCAGGACGAATCCTTCTTGCAGCCCATCTGCCACATCACCATATTTGCTCAGGAGCCCTGCTTCTTGCAGGCACCTGACCCATGCTTCTGGATCATACAGAGTGCAGGCTTTAAGGCCTCTCTGTGTGAGGACAGCTCTGTGCTCTGTGCTCGGCGCTCCCACACCCTGAGCAAATGTGCTTGCTGTCGTGATTTCTTGCCGCACACCCTTTCTCTCTCTGCCAATCCAAGCACACAGCATTTCTGTCTTGCATGACGAGGCTTTTGTCCTTGTGCTGTGTGATGGTGTTGTACTTGTTGTCCCAGGTGCGCTCCTCGCTGCATTCCAAGATGTTGTGTGGGTGATGGCTGAGACAGACAGTGCAGGTGGCCAACTTTTTCCCTGTGCCTTTGCAAAAACCCCTGTGCGCTGTTTCGTGGTGCTCATCTTGCCTTGCTCTGTCTTGAGCATCATTGCTCCTCCTTCTGTGTGGAGGTGACCTGGAGTGCTGCAGGCTTCTTGATCTCTGTCTTCTGGCTTCTGAACGTCGGGATCCACATTCATTGAAACCCCTTTGCATAGTAGCCAGGTCTGCTACCTGCTTTTCAAACTGCTCACCCGCAATACCGGTCAGCAAGTGTTGCCTGAACATTTGATTTGTTGTTTTTGATATGAAGTGTGATATGTGCGTAGAGATTGAAAGACGAAGCAGTTAGTGTGTGATTCCATGGTCTGATTCTCTCCATGTCCTCCCTGTCCCTCTGTTCCTTCCACACTGTTTCATTCGCGGCTCTCAGAAGCGTCTTGCTCAGAATCCTGATGTTCCAGGCTCCGGTGCCTGCTTTGATTGCTTGGTGCCACAATCTCCTTTGCTCTGCCAGGTACCTCAATAGTGCCGCCCTGTCTATCGTGTCCCTGCTTGACCAATACGAATGGGCTTGCAGTCTCATGAACATGTTTGCCATCATTTCTTGCCTCTGACTTGTCCACCTGGCTGCATGTATTGCATCTAAGAACCTTGGTATTGCTACCATGAGTTGCTCCCACATCAGATTCCTGTCATCCACCACAGACTTCACTTCTTTGGAGGCTGTTGCCATGGTCCATACCGTGTTTTCTTCCCCATCCACAGTTTGCACCAGCACATTCTCATCCACTGTGGTGGAGGTCTTGACTGCATAGTCCAGTCCTTTGTTGGTGAAGTACCACATCTCGATGTACAGACTCTTCTGTAGCCTGGACATTGCATAGTGTGGTAAGATCTCAGGTGGTGTCATTGGAGAGGGTACCAAGGAGAGTTCAGTGTATTTGGACTTGTGCTTCTTCATCTTGTCCACCTTCGCTGCCTCTTCTTCCTCCTGTCTGGCCTCGGCCCTCCACTTGTCTTCCTCCCTCACTTGCCTTTCCCTGTCTCTTGCAGCCTGCCTCTCTTCTCTTTTCTGTCAGTCCCACATTTCTCTCTCCGCCACATTGTTTGCATGCCATGCACTAGTTAGGAGAGCTATGGCCACTTTCTCCATTGTGTTTTCACTAACCAGCACTTGCCTGGCTGCCTGATAATTGGAGAGCTATGGCCACTTTCTCCATTGTGTTTTCACTAACCAGCACTTGCCTGGCTGCCTGATAATTGTCAGATGCAAAATCAGGTTATACCGCTCCATTGGGGTCCCTAATCAGTACTGGCATATTTTCTTTTTTACAATGATGTGTATTTTGTAAAAAAGTTTTATTCAACGTGTTCTTTGCACGATTTTACTGATGTGTCAGAGGACGGAGGAAGCAAAAGGAGGTTCCCACCCCCTACGCTTATCTCATCACATAGATTCTCATTTCACATCATCCTCATTCCTTAAGAGATCCGAAACTGCTATCTCTGATTCTTTAAATCATATACAAGGAAGTCAATTGAATTAGCTTTTACAAGCACCATGATCAGGTAATATTTCTGGATACTATTCTAATCAAAACAAGGCTCATGTATTGTCAATTGGACTGAAAACTTACTTTTGGCTAAACAGTTTTTTTCTATCAACAAACACCATTTTAATCTCAATTGCAGCTGCTGTGATTTGGCAATAATTTTCTATATTTAGAGGTGGTACAATTCCAAGTTGTTTTTTTTGCACTTTCAAATTCACTTTTAACTCAACTCCATTTATAAAAACCTTGCAAATGGGAGGAAACTCCAAAAAATTAGATGAAGTATAGAACAGATACAATTGATATCGGAAGCTGAAGTTATATAATAAATGTGTGAGAAGTAGAACCAACTTTTAACTTTGCCATGCTCAATTTCACTTGATGTTTATTCATCAGCTTAAAGAAAAAAGTAACAGAACTCTTCTTGAACCATATACTAGTATTATTTGCCAGTATACTAGCACTCTTAGTGTAAGTGTACCACTTACAAGCATTACATACATATGATTGTGCATGATTGATCTAGTTATCATTAGAGTCTTTCAGATCATGATTAGAGGCTTAGATCAAAAAGAGAGAGAACTTTATATGGACAAATTATGTATATATGAAAGATGGTAGAGCTAGTTAGTTAGTTTTCCTTTGAATAATACCTTGTTTCAGTTTAATTAGTACACTACAGTGAAATCAGATATGCTATCTGCTTACACTTTTTTAAACTTTAATAGCAATATCTTGTTGTTATTCTACTGGTCTACTATTCTCTGAGGCATCTCAAAGATGTGTAATGAAGTTATGTATCTTGTGAGAGCTTAAGTTCACATAGTACAGAATCAGACCAGACCAGTCTATTGATGATATAGTGTAAAGTGTAGTGTAAAGGATGTATGTATTTATATGTATATAAATATAATATAATGTTTGCTATTCTACTAACTAAAAGCTATGTGGCTGATGCCACATAGCGTACTATGACAAAAGTATTAAAAAGGATAAGCAGATAAAGAAAGTGATGTACAACATCGATTCTTTAGATATGCATAAGTTTTAAAAAATAAGAAGAATTTGAAAAAACTTATATTTTTGATTTTTATAGCACATTTGTGAAGCCTAATATTGGCTTTGAATTGAATGTAAAAGGTGGCACAAAGATTGACATTCAAACAAAGAGAGGATAAAAACTTCAAAGAATGGGCTAGCAACTTAAAAAAGGCCAACAACATGCTGAGCACATATTTGTGTCTTTATATTGTTTCTGAAATAATGCATGATCATCTTTGTTTGCATTGTCAAAATGATTTAAAGTACAAATATATGCTTTCAAATAAAGATAGTTGCCTTGACAATATCAATGAATCTTATGTTTGGCTTTGAGCTGTTTTAGACCTTGACATTGTTTTGAAGGGGCATAAGAACTAGTTAAGCAAGCATCTTGCAAATTCCATTGCTCAATAAATTAAAACGAGCTACGATTTGTGCCTTTGGCATGAATTTCGTAGCTCGTTGGGGGCTTCGTCCCCAAACCCCCCCCCCAACTAAGCCTCCACCCTAACCTCACTTCGTTCGGTTAGGGCTCCAAGTATGTATAGAGAACTTAGTGCTTAATCCCAGCTTCAACCTCACTTTGTTTGGTTAAGGCCTCGGTATTTCACAACTCAATGCTTAATCCCAGCCTCAACCTCACTTTGTTTGGTTAAGGCCTCGGTATTTCACAACTCAATGCTTAATCCCAGCCTCAACCTCACTTCGTTCAGTTAAGGCCTCGGTATTCTTTCTTGAATTTTTTGGATTTTATTAAGCATTTATAAATCTCCAAAAAAGTAAAATCAGTGTATCAGTAGCCTTTGAATTTTTCCTGATTTTTGAGTGATTTTCCTGGGGTCTTTGAGCATTTTCTACTAACATCTTCTGGAAAACAGACCAATTGAGTTTTTCTGAAATTTTTCACATTTTCCTGAGCATTTTATAAATCTCAGAAAAACTCAAGTCAGTGTATCAGTAGGCCTCGAATTTTTTCTGATTTTTCAGTGATTTTATCTCAATTTTCTAAGCATTTCTAATGCTGAAATGAGCCAACTCTTATGTTATTACCCTAAAAGGAAGGTTCTTGGTCAGCCTTGGTCAGCCTTACTAATCAGATAGTTCCCACAAAACGGTTGTCCCATTCTATATAGATTCATCTTAAAAATGTTACAAACATTCCAAGTCTGCAAATATGGCTGAATCAACATGTAATAATATCTCTGGCCATTCCAATAAAGAATCAAAGAGAAGTGCTCCAACATCTGTATAGCTAGGCTCATGCATCTATATATATGTACTTTCATCAGAGGAGCATGCTATTTTGGATTAAATAGCAATAGACTTATTGTAGGAAGTAATATGAACTCCAAAGGATTATATTGTACTAAAGTGGCTATAAGGCTTAATCAGAATGCTTGAAAAATGCATCAGGCCAAAGTACCTAAATGAGTGTTCATAATTACCACACTTTAGCATACTGCAGGAGCTAGGACACAAGGGCTTATGATGTATCTTGCATAAAAATAGCTTTCTAGAAAAATAAAAAGACTCCTCCTCTCACACATATATTTTTGTTATTTGCTCAAATTTATGTTCTAATTCAATTTTGGGCCTGCATTTTTAGAACACATTGTCATGAACCTTTTTTCTGCTTGGCTATTGCCTTAGAGAACGGATTCAATTTATTACATTTTCTAAGTAGACACATTTCATTTATAGAGCCTCATAGCAGGCAACAGTATATAAAAAAGACAGCAAAAAAAAAGCTGAGATTTTTGTAGAGAAAAAATAGTGTGAAAAAAACAAAAACTAGTTGATTTAAAATATTTAAAATTGAATGCCTTATTTGTCAAGAAAAAGCTAGAAAGTGCATGTCAGGGGACTTCCTTTTTTGGCCACCCCAGAGTTCCTTAGCAGTCCTCAGAGATCTTTGAGATGGCCCACCCTTCATCAGATTTCTCTGACACCTTTATAAAAGTACTGTACAGTTGTTCTCATGCATCTGCCTCCCACACTGATGTGCCACACCATGGCAGAGAAATCCTTAAACTTGTTCTCTTTGAATTTTCCTCTGCCAAGTAATTAGTTATTTCTCTGTTGTATTTACTGTTGCTAATAAACTTCAGATTTTCCTCTGCCAGTTGTGTGACTTAGCCACAACCTCTGGAGGTCGCCCTTACAGCAGAACAAGTTTTCTAATTCTGGTCTGGTAGCCCCCTATAGCTGCCAAATATCTCCTGGCTCCTATTCATTGCTCCTTCACCAGTTTTAAGCACTGTTATTGTCTATGTCTCAGCCTGCTGCTCCAGAAGCACTCCCAGATGCCACAAACTCTGGTGAGGAAGCCTGGACCTGCCTGCTCCACCTAGAAATGCAGGTGCAACTCACTCAAGCCTCCCTCATCCAACACACCACCAAACTCACCCATCTCTGCCAAACCACCAAAACCATCTCCAATTCTCTCCACATCCTCCTCAAACACCTCACTCTGGTAGCAGCTAACTCCCTGCCATCTATCTTGCCAGCACAATGTCCTTGTGCCATGCAATCTCCTGTCCTGGCAAGGAAGCACTCCAACATTCCATGCCTGGCAATCTCTGACATGTAAAATGGTGACTATGCATCCAGAGAATGCTTTCTTCAATCTTGTGTCATCTACCTCCAGCTCTGCAGCGACAACTTTGTCTCCAATGAGCTGAAAATCATGTGGGTCTTGTCTTATATGAAGTTGAGACAAGCAGCCACCTACACACTAAGAGTTTTCTGACATCCTGGTGGCATCTCTAGTTTCACAGACTGGGCTGAGTTCAAACAGGAGTTCTAGAATGAGTTCTTTCTCTAGAACCCTGCTAAAACTGCCATGCTGATCCTACGGGACAGGTATCAGTATGGCCAAGGGAAGTGCTTACTGAACAAGTACATCAATTTGTTCCATGCATTGGTCAAGCAGGCCAAGTATCCCAACAGCCTGCAACTCTGTCTTACCTTTTGGAAAGGGCTCTATCTGACTCTGATGGAGTGTGTTGACAATCTTGCAAAGAGACAACCAGCAGACAACCAGGTTCTTTCATGGTACTAAGTGGCCTGGGAGCAATGGCAGCTCATAGAGCTTAAGCATGATCTCCACAAGTCTGTGCACCTCATGCTGCCTACATGACTGCTCATAACTTTCTCCTGCCAGCTTGTGGCTTAGGCACCGTCCATGGCAATGGTTGGGCCACCAGTGCCTCTGGCACTACCTCCTAGTGCTCCAATAGATGTGGATGCCTCCTGACAGTGCACCTCTCTCCCCTTCTAATGTTGATGCTGTGGCATGCAGGGCCACTTCACGTGCCACTGCTCTAAGGGTCTCAAGGTGTGCTACCTCTCCCCAGAAGAGCAGGAGGAGCTGCTCTTGCAGCTCCTGGCAGCCAGAAATGCTGCCGGTGTGCCCTCTCCAGACACCCTCATCCTGGAAGAGGTGCAGGAGGATTTCCATGTCTCAGAAACCTCAGAGAAGCAGAAGGAGGGTTTTTAGGGGCATGATGAGTAATCAGTATGCCCCCGTTGCCTAGTGCTAATTGGTTCACATGTCTGCCAGTAGAAGAAGTCAATACAGTCTCTGTTGACAGCTCTCTGCCCCCCAACCATAAGCACCACCCCTGCTGTATCCAACAACTCTCCTCAACTCTCTCCAATGCCTGCCTGAGCATGCCTCCCCTGCCACTATGTAATTGCCTCCATTCCATTGTCCAACTTGCTCTGGATGCATATGGAAATCAAGATGACCGACATGCAACAGACCTGGAGTGTGTTGGTTCTCCTGGACTCTGAAGCTATGGGGCTCTTTATGGACACTAGCTACATAGAACAGCATCAGCTCACCATCTGACCCCTGCTTGCCTCAATCCTGGTATACAATGTTGACAGTACTCACAATGAAGCTGGGTCCATCAAGTCTGTGGTGGACCTTGTCCTCTGCTATCAGTCCCATGCTAAATGCACCACCTTTGCAGTCATGAGTATCAGCAAGCAGGACATGATCTTGGGGTTCCCATGGCTCTGGAAGCACAACCCAGAGATTAACTGGACTACCAGAGAGGTGAGCATGAGCCAGTGCCCCCAGCATTGCATGATGTGCACAGAAGAAGTGAAGAAGGAGCAGCACACTACCATGCAGGAATGCATAGCTATCAGAGCATGCTATGTAGGGTGCCTCCCCTTTGTTGATTTTGACCTGCTGGACCTCCCACCTCTGGCATTTCCTCATAGAAAGGCCCTCTATGAGGACAACAGACACAGCGGAGGGGACTCCAATCAGAAAAAGGGACACAAGGAGGAGTTCCTACCCATGCAGGATCCAGAGCTTCTAGATGAAGCCATTAAGATAGGAGACTGCATCTGTATGCTGCTACCCCCACCAGTTGCAGAGGAAATCTGGGCCAGTCAGACCACCTCCCAGTGGTTGGCCCAGGCCTTCTTAGCCAATGCCCAGCTCTGGGCATTTCAGAATGTGGTCCTCAATCACCTACATGACTTCAAGAATGCTTTCTCCAAGGCCTTGTTTGACTTCCTCCTGGAATGCAAGCAGTGGGACCATGCCATTGAGCTCCTACCAGACTCAAAGCTGGCCAACTGCAAGGTTTACCTGCTTGTGCCCAAAGAGTAGGAAGAGCTTGATGCCTTCCTTTGGAAGAATCTGGAGTCCAGACAAATCTACCTCTCAAAGTCCCTGATGGCCTCTCTGGTGTTTTTCATCAAGAAGAAGCATTGCTCCCATTGGCTGGTCCAGGACTATTGTGTGCTCAATGTGATGACCGTCAAGAACCACTACCCACTCCCCCTCATCTCTGAGCTGATCAACAATCTCCAGGGTGTGCACTACTTCACAAAGTTGGACGTCTGGTGGGGCTACAACAATGTGTGCATTCAGGAGGGAGATGAGTGGAAGGCAATGTTCCAGACCAATCACAGGCTGTTTGAACCTCTGGTGATGTTCTTTAGACTCACTAACAGCCCTGCCACCTTCCAGACCCTGATGAATGACATCTTCCAGGACCTGATTGTAGATGGAGTAGTCTGTGTGTATTTCAACAACATCCTCATCTACACCAAGACACTAGAGGAGCATCGTCAGATCACACAGATTGTCCTGGACTGTCTTCACCAGCACCAGCTTTACCTCAAGCTGGAGAAGTATGAGTTCAAGCAGACCTGTATTGAATATCTCAGACTCAATAGCAGAGATGGACCCAGTGAAGATGGCCAGCATCACACAGTGGCAGGAGCCCTGGAGCAAGAAGGAAGTGCAAGCCTTCCTAGGATTCACCAACTTCTACCAGCATTTTATCCAGGACTTCTCCCATTATGCACATGCCTGGACTTGGAGCAACATGGAGCAACAGGCCTTTGATGCCCTCAAGTCTGCCATCATGTTAAAGCCTGTCCTGCTCTTTCTAGATGACGACTGACTCTTCCACATCAAGGCTGACAGTTTTGACTTTGCAACCAGTGCAGTCCTTTTTCAGCAGTCTCTGGAGGATGGTAAGTAAGGCTCTGTTGCCTTCTACTCCAAGAGCCTCAATGCTGTGGAATGAAATTATAAGATTTATGACAAGGAGATGCTCACAATCATCCAGTCGCTAGAGAAGTGGTGCCACTTCCTCAAAGAGGCCCACTACAAGTTTGAAGTCTGGATGGACCACAAAAATCTAGAGTATTTCTGGATAACCAAGAAACTGAACCATTGCCAGGCCTGGTAGTCTTTGTACCTTGCCAACTTTGACTTTGCACTGCACCACAAGCCAGGCCAAAGCATGGGGAAGCCCAACACCTTCTCCTAGTGCACTGACCATGGCTTCAGTGCAGAGGACAATGACAACATCACCCTCCTGTGCCCAGAGTTGTTTGCCATTTGCACACTGGAAAGGGTGGCTGTACAAGGGAACAAGGTCAACATACTCCAGGACATACGCTGGGGTAACTGGGAAGGCCTGCAGGAAGATTTGGTTGCCAGAGCTATATTAGTGCTATGCTCAGGACACCTCTCTGGTACAAATTCTGTATGTACTGACAAGTGAGTGCTGCAGAATGGTCTTCTCACTTTCTGAGGGTGAATATATGTGCCCAATGATCCAGACCTTCATAGATGCATTGTTGAGCAGCACTATGACTCCTGTGTTGCAGGGCATCCCAGTAGATGGAAAACATTGTAACTCATCTCCTGGAACTACTAGTGGCTGCAGATGTCCTGCTACATAGGCTTCTACACCAGTACCTGCGACCTCTGCCTCTGAACAAAACTCCACCAATGCCTTTCAACAGGTCAACTGCAGTCCCTCCCCATGCCCACAGCACACTAGAGTGTAGCCTTTATCAACTTCATCATGGAGCTCCTGGATGCACACAGATACGATGCAGTCATGGTCATGGTTGACCTGTACAGCAAACAGGTGCACTTCATCCCAACGCACATGACCTGCTCCATAATAGGCACAGTGTAGCGTAGTCCGCTATGTGGCATTGGCCAGATAGCTTTACTTACTGTA